>WBNM01020845.1:5000-13037 GCA_013399055.1 Ramphastos sulfuratus
AATTGTTTACTTTATAGTGGCAGTAAAAAATACTGAAAGTACTTTTAGCCTAAGGCAACCAGATGCCCCAGATTCATCAGGCCAGTCCCATTTTTTTTAATGGACCTTCCTGTTGTCTGTTGCAAATTGTCCGGGTGCTGAACCGTTCCAGTTTTCACAGCCCCCTTCCCTTCCTCCCAGACAGTCAACGCTCCAGCCCCAGCTCACTTCCTTTGTGTCTGACATCTGCACTATTAGACACCGGAAAGGTGGGCAGGTAGCCCAGTGGCCACAAAACCTGTTCTGTTTGTTGGCTCTGCCCCAACAACCCCCCCACTACCCTACCCACAAAAAAAAACAACACAATCTTCCGGGATGCTAAGACCGCAAATCTGGTCAGCTTGTTTTAGCCAACTGCGCTCTTTAGACAAATTAAAACAATTATTGCTTGCTTCAAAATGTTTAGCTGCCTCCTTAGCTTTCACAGAGTGTTTCCTTGGTTTATGGCTAATACTATGCAGCAGAGAAGTAATTCTTTAAAAGAAAAAAAACCAAAAACAAAAATAACCCCAAAAAACCAAAAATCAACCCAAAAAAACCCCAAAACAAAAACCAAAACAAAACAAAACAAAATAAAAGAAACCCTCCAAAAAACACAAAACCAAAAACCAAAACAAAAAAAAACCTCCAAAAAAACCCAAAACAAAACAAAATAAAAAAAATACCCCCCCCAAAAAAAAAAACCAACCAAAAACCAAATGAAAACAAAAAAAAAAAAAAAACCCCCCCCCCCCCCCCAAAAAAAAAAACTCACCACACACACACACAAATAAACCAAACCATGGAATATTCTTGTTCTGAGATAACTGAATCTAAAGCTCCTAATTTATCTTTTATTTTGAATTTTGGGGTTTTCCAGGGAGGTGCTGACTGAACAAAAGACAGGAAATAAAGTTGAAATCAGAGGTGGTCACACAATAGGTGAGAAAGTTATTTGTACGAACCCCCTCTAGAACAGCATTAAGCAGTAACATTATTGGGAACCAAGGAAATTGCTCGATATCTGGGCTGCCATTCTTCCTCAGGGAAACTGTATTTAAAAAAGAAAAAAAAAAAGAAAGAAAGAAAGACACAAAGCACACATAAGTGCCTCTCACAATGTGAAAGATTTCTGTTTAATTTTGTTTAAGTGTTCCGTGCTATCAGTTGCTGCTTGAATTAAATGAAAAGCAATTTCAGTGGTAAACTGAACCCTTAAATGTAAGGGAAAATTTCCATTTTCTTTTGAGCTGCAATCTTAAATTATAGCAGTGCCCACTAGAGCTGTTTGAGCTCAGGTTGTGTCGGTGTGCTTGTTATAATAAACCCCTCACTTTAAGCAGGATTATGGCTTGGCCATAACAATGCCTATCAGAATAAAAGATGACAGGCAAGCTCTTGGTCTGGGAAGTATTTAAAAACAAAAAAAAAAAAATTAAGGTGAAATTCTCTTAAGTTTAAAGGGGGCATTGTTAACATAGTTACTTATTAAAATAAACAGATTTTGACAGCTGCCTGGTCTGATCAGAAGTGTAATTAGGACTTTTAAATGACTCTTGGTTTGAATTTCATTTTTAAAACACAATGCAGATCATGTCTATTGTGAGAAAACATTTGTAATAGCTGACTGAAAATCCAGTAGTGATTTTTAGGATTTGAATAAGTGAAATAAATTAAGATGACAACTCAATAGCAAAAAGCCTTTTCCAAATTATACTGGCACTGCTTGAAAACCAGCTTCATACCAAAGCACTGGTGAACAGTTTATACATATTGTCAACCATACAGCAAGAGCCATACAGGAATCTTCTTAAATATATCAAAGTATTTATTCTTTAAGTAATGATCCTCTGCTTGAAGTGGAATTTAAATAGTCATAGCTGATGTAAAATGTCCCTCACTAGTATGTAGCAGCCATTTTAGGTATTCAGGTTGTTTTGTTGTTTTCTACTAGTACTTATACAGCAGAAAAACAAATACTTGAAGTATGGTGAAGCCCATCAGCATATCATAAGTGCAGTGCAGCATTTCAGGAACACAAGAGAATTTCTGATTTTCCTTTGAAAACAGTATCTTTGTTTTTTTTTAATTACATATATATATATATATATATATATATATATATGAAAGGAAAAAAAACAAACAAAACCCAAAAACATTAACAAAGAAAATCACTGTAGAAATATAAGACTGATACCCAAACTTTTGCCCTTTCATCACACTAATGCACTTTTATCTTTGGGAAATATAATTAATACCTCAATGTCTGTAATAGAAGTATGAAAAGTGTGTCTTATCCCAAATTTGTAGATGATCTCAAATTCCTAGATGAAGAAACTGATATTCAGTGACCTCAGGAGGTTTGTGGAAGATCTAAGTATGGACCCTGTGCTGCACAGCTCCTCATGCTGCTCCTTTCATCCCAATAGGCATCCTCAGGACTGCACAGGACAGATCCATGTCATCAGAGTTTGCAAGGCCAAAGATGATGCAAGTTCACCTAATGACAACATAGAGCATTTTTGTAGTATAAGTGCTTAAAGTAGATCTGACTCCTGCCTGTGTAGGCAGTGTTGTGGCTTCTAGCTCTGTAGTAGCTGAACTCACAAGTGTAGTTTTCAGCCTTTGTCCTTCTGAAACAAAGCTATAGTCTCTAACACTTGTAGGGAATCAGAAGGGGAAAAGCATGGGACCATGAAGAATTAAAGACAATTTCCATTTTAATTCCCAGTCACTTTGAATTGTGTTGTGTGGATCCTAAGCCAATGATGAATGGTGAGGTTTAGAGGTTCGGCTTGAATGTCTTCCCGCAGCTGCTTATACAGCCCAAGCTGCGCCACGGTCACGTCTTTCCCAGATTCTGTGCTTCAATCTGAATCAAGATCACATGCCTCATTTGTCCCCAGCTCCAGTTTAAAACCAGGCAAAATATATTTCTTGCTTCTGGCTCTTAATTCAAGCACATTCCTGCTTGTCTTCATCCTGGCATTGACTGCCCCTTTTCTACCACAGCAGACTGAAACTATTTACATATTTAAGGCCCTTCATGGCTATGGATTCCTCATAGATCATACTTTCTTCTATATCAACTCATGTATTCTCACCCGGGCACTGCCAGTGACAGCAGCCCTCATTCCACACTAAACAAAGTTTCCTGAAATATCCTTATACTATTTGGCAGACTGCCCCTTACACTTCAGGGAAGTTTCCCACAAAGTCTGCACAGCCTTTGCTTCGTATTGCATCAGCTCATGCCTTGAAACTCACCTCTGCCCTGGTGCTAGCAAAGCACCCAACAGTAGTTTTTGTGGTGTTACTTGTCCCTTTTACACTACTGATAGTTCTCTGTTCTCTAATGCACCTCATTGTGTTGCATTCACTTACTGTTCCATGTCATGTTCATACAACCTCCATGAGAACTCCTTTAACTCAGTGTGAAGTCTCCCACTGCTTTCTAAGGCTTCAGATGAGGCTTCTGGGTGCTAAGTCTACTCCATTTTCTAGACAGAGCAGGAGCACAGTGAGGGATCTGTCCAAATGAATTGTACATTTGACAATATGTTGCCATTCTTCCAGCCTATAGCACCATAATAGTTGACTTCCTTTTGGTGGTGGGTGAAGGATGAAGACTTGCCTCTAAATACTTTTTTTTACTTTTTTTTTTTTTCCAAAGAGTGGTTCTTTAGACTTTTTTTTTTTTCTTGATTCCTAAGCTTTGTTCCATGACAGATCCTCTTTTATTCTAATCCATGTATCCATCTCTATGTCAGATATTCACTTAGGTAGCCACTTAACAAACGTAGCCGTCTTTGAATTAGAATAGCTGCATCCCATGGGCATTTGAAATCCAAAGCCTCTACTGGACAGATATATATATTTTTTTTTTTTTCCAAATCATAGAATCATAGAATGGTAAGTTTGGAAGGGACCTCAAGGATCATCTAGTTCCAACCCCCTGCCATAGGCAAGGACACCTCCCACTAGTACAGGTTACTCAATCTACCTCAACACAAACACAGAGGCTTCTCAAAGCTGGGGTAAAGTTAGCTTATTTCTGGCAGTGACTTCATTGCAGAAATGGAATCAGTTATGACACTGACTCTGTGCTTCTGCACCAAGTAGTTTGAAGGAAAAGTGTACTTTGGATGTGGATGGGAAAACAGTTGGTCCCTGTGCAAAGACACACAGAGGACCCACTTGCATCACATACCTGTTCCAGGCAGTGGTAATCCAGAAAGGTCTTCTGTATCTCCCTGTCAGCCATCAGAGAAAGAATTGAACATTTTCAAATCAGATCTGGAAGAGCTTGCGAGTTGGCACAAGAGTCTGTAATGGTTCTAAACCTTTAACATTATTTTAAGGCTATATTTAAATATATATGTGTCATTTAAAATAACTCCCATGCCCTCCTCCCATTTGCTATTATTCATTTCAGCACCGATGCAACAGCCAAATGGTTTACCAGCCTGTGTCGCTAACACTTGCATAATAACTTGAGATCTCACAACCCCTCTATTTATCAAGCAACAATGTTACCAAAAATAACTATATGCATAGCTATAAGGGGAGCTGGGGAGGGGGAGAGGGGGGAAAGGGGATGGGGAGATTTGTCAATACAATTTGAAATCAGCAATAAAGTGCTGTCATTGAAGCTTTAACAGCGTGTAAGTCACTTTTCCTGCTGGAGCACTTATTACAAGGTGAGGCCAAAAATAGAGGGGTGGTGCAGGCCCTCGGGTGCACATGGAGAGGTGCCAGAACTGCCAGGTCAACACGGGGCTCTAGAGCAATGCCACTACCTGTATCACTGCAAACCAGCAGCAAGTGAAATGGGGGAGACTTTTCAGGCAAGATTCACAACGCAGGCATAGCAAAGCCATGGAAACCTCTTCCATTGCCCATCTTCTCCACCCAGCAGTAATTGTTATTTCACCTGCCACGCATCTATTCTTGGTACCAGTACCCACAGCAGATTGACCAGGGTTTAGTGCAAAATGCAGCAGGTTAATCAAGAGGGAATGTCACCGTTGTGTCCATTGTCCATTTACTATAAAGTGTTCGGAGAGTGTGTGTGTGCTTTTTCTTTTCAAAGCCTAAGCATTCCTGGGGGTGGGAGGGAAGGAGGAAGAGAGGCAGCAGCCCTTTAGCGAGGCTGCTTCATCTGTGAAGTTTACAAAATACCTTCAGCATTGCTGAACTAATGAATAACAAGAATGTGTTGTCTCTAGCCTTTTATGCAGACTGTTCTGAAAGGATTCAAAACTGTGTGGGACCTGCAGTGTTGATCTGTCTATTCCAGGTACAGCTTCAATGATTTTTATCTCAGCTTGGAACACAGAGCGTGTTCTGATACTAATACTGATAAAAGCATAAAGGCTGATGCCATCTGCCATGGCAACTATCAAGATGGCAGCTGCTTTTCATCAGCTTTATCTGAACTTTGCATTAACAGAAATTCAGACACTGTGGGTGCATTTTCAAAAAGGACATAAAAATGCTCGCGCTCCTCTGAATAAAACCAATTCGTCAAATATCAGCCTACTCTCGTCTCCTTTATCTTCCTGGGAAGAGAAACGAAAAGCAGGGAGGGGGAAACTCCATGTGTGCTCTCTTCAGATCACCTTGTCTTTTTTATCAGCCCTTGTCTCTGATGCCAGTGGCATTAGACGCTTCCACTCACGCAGAAGCAGCAGCAGGGCTGTAACCCTAAGAGGCTCTGACTTTGAATCCCAGCACTGCCATCGCTGCTACAAATGGGATTCAAATGTGCAGTGGCTGAGGGCAGTGCAATCAACAAAATAGCATGCGAGTCTTTAGAGCCTACTGCAGGTAATAATAGAGGCTTTTCCCAAGGAAAGAAAGAAAGAAAAGGAAAAAAAATATAAAGGGGGGTGGGGAGGGGTAGGTATAGAAATAAGCGGAGGGAAAAAAATGTTCTAGCAGTAATTCTAAGGGGCTTTCTTTTTTCCCTCAGCAATGGTTTACAGCAGGTACACCTTCTTCATGTTCATTAGCAGTGCTAGAACATGACAATTCACTACAGAAAAGATGCTAATTGCAGCACACAAGCTTTGTGTGGCTGGCTATAAAAGTATATATAAAATATAAATATAACATGGTAGTATACTAGAATGCTGTTGCACTTCTACTGGTTTTGCTGTTTTCCAGAAGGTTATTTTCCCCAATTTTTTTCCTCTTCTAATTAAATCTTTATTTTTATTTGGGTTTTTTAAATTTTTTTTTTTTTTTGGGTCTAACTTAGCATCTGTCTCTCTCCTTCACAGAATAATTTTTATTGAATTTTAAGTAGATCTAGATATATAATAGATGTATCTAAATAAAATGAAAAAAAAATGTTTAACTATATATACATTGGAATCCAAAAATTTACAAAATATGTTCTCAAAAGAGTGTTTGTTGCTGCTACAGATTGCTTTGGCAAGGAAGACTGAAATGCTTAATTAGAAAGTAGAATTAGACACAGAGAGTGGATACTGGACAAAATATTGGGTGACTTCAGCTTTCCAAGAAGTCAGTGGCAGTTGAGGGATCTCTCTGGCATCAAAAGTCAAGCCCCAAGGGACCGAGGTTACTCAAAGCAAGAACAGCACACCAAATCAACAGCTATGGTGAATCAGGTTAACACTCCCAGCAGCCAAAGCTGGGCCAAAGGCCATGGCAGCTTGCTGAATATTTGACCCAGAAGCTCTGCAGGCTGATAGGAATTCACAGATCCACATATAAATTGAAATTATGAACTGTATGACTAATAATGTTGTCCATTGTAAAACGTTTTTATTCCTTCTCTGTGTTTGCATTTGGAAAAAAATATTATTAAATATCTGATTCTGGCACAGGGAGGAAAGAAATGAATGGGACTTAGAAAAGAGATGATTAAGGATTTCTTCTGCAATCTGTAATTTCAAGTATACACTCTTTTTTTTTCTTTCTGTTGTTGTGTTATATATTAAATGAGGTTAGTAGGCAGAGTAAGACAACCTTCATTGTCAACAATGTGAAAAGCAAGAGGGGGAAAAAAAAAGCAAAGCAATAAGGTAGTGCACAAAATCCAGGCTTTCTCTAGATTTTGTTTTCCAGTGCTTCCAGTCAGACCTAAATCCTCAGTTACTGCTGGGACACTGTTGAGACAGTTCATCAGTTCTGTGTGTTCAGGTTAATTTCTTTCCAGCAAAATGCTCCTCCCTTAAACTAAACCACAAAAGAAGTTTACTTATATTTGTTTAAGGTCTGGTAGAGTGGCAAAAAGCTGCAAGCCCAAAGGCATCTCATAGAGCTCATTGTCATCCAGCAGCTTGCTTGAAATCCTGTTTAAGATACCTTGATATAACAAGAAGGAAGACAATAATTTGAGGAACCTGAGCAATGGCAAACTTGAAATGATGAAACTTTTGTTATCATTAGTAGAGGGAACAGGAAAGGTTTTCTTTGAGTCATCAATTCCACAGCAATTTTTAGGCACTATATCATTGCTATTATATATGTGTGTGTGTGTGTGTGTGTGTGTGTGTGTATGTATATATATGTATGTATATAGATGTATTTATGTTTATATATACATATATGCATATGCACATATATGTATATATATATATACACACACATGTACACATACATATATATACATATATATATATATATATAAAAAAATAAAAGCATAGAAAAAAGAAAAAAATGAAGCCAGGAAAGCAAAAGCAGAGCTGACACCACACAGACTTTTAGGACATGATTCTCTATGTTAAAAAGTCAGTTCATCTCTCCTTCTTGCAAGAACACGTTATTAATGTTGAATGATAAATAATGAAACTTTTGTTATCATTAGTAGAGGGACAGGAGATGTTTTCTTTGAGTCATCAGTTCCACAGCAATTTTTAGGCACTATATCATTGCTATTATATGTGTTTGTGTATGTGTGTATATATATATATATGTGTGTGTGTGTGTGTGTGTGTATGTATATGCATACATACATATATATGTATATATGTGTGTGTGTGTATA
>WBNM01020845.1:13258-26897 GCA_013399055.1 Ramphastos sulfuratus
CACTGGCACAGGTTGCCCAGGGAGGTTGTGGCTGCTCCCTCCCTGGAGGTGTTCCAGGCCAGGTTGGACGAGGCCTTGAGTGACCTGTGCTAGTGGGAGGTGTCCCTGCCTATGGCAGGGGGTTGGAACTGGATGATCTTTGAGGTCCCTTCCAACCTTACCATTCTCTGATTCTATGATTCTATGATATATATATATAAAATAAAACAAAAGCATAGAAAAAAAGAAAAAATTGAAGGCATGAAAGCAAAAGCAGAGCTGACACCACACAGACTTTTAGGACATGATTCTTTCTGTTAAAAAGTCAGTTCATCTCTCCTTCTTGCAAGAACATGTTATTAATGTTTAATGCCTACAGCAAAAGATAAACACTTTCAGGAATGAGGTGAATGGAAGTGTACACAGAGCCACCACTTTGCTCTGTGCTGAGTACTCTTCTTGGGAGCATTGATTTTTCACTAAATAAAGCAACAGGGAGAATTTTAAGTCTTACCAAAAGAGGGACAGTTCTATTCTCTAATAAACCTACCTTCATAACCCTTCTCTTTCTTTATGTCTTTATGTCTTTACTGTTGCCATCCATTGCTTTTATCATTTGATGGCAACCAGAGTTTTGTCATTTATTTCCAGACAAGCAGGAGTGGTGAAAAACATCATAGCTTCTGAAAATTTTTTTTCCAACACAAAGACAATAGAGATGGATCTCAGATTAAAGTGTTCAGAAAAGGCCTTCACATACCCTCTCCAGCATCCAGAAAAATGATCTGAAAGCTGTGGCAGATAAAGCAATAAATCAGTAGTTGAAGGAGGACACAAAGTTATTAGCTATGCAAATGGACCATAAGCAGTTGATCAGGGGGTCATATATGGAATAATAAGCACAGCACTGGAAAGGGTATTACAGAAATTGAATAGGTAGGGCTGAGGATTTCCAAAGAGTATGAGAATTCGAGGACATGAATTATTTCAAACTTCTGAAATACTTGTTCCATGCTCTCCAGTAAGCAAAAGAGACAAAAATAAACATAGATGAAAGAAAAACCAGAATAGAGGATTCCATTACCTAAAAGAATATCAAGTTGGAAAAATAGAGTCAATGGGAAGCAAGAGGAATGACTGAACTCTGTTAGAGAAATCAGAGGAGTTTGCCATCAACACAGTAGGTTTATAATGACATTCCTGGAGTAGAATTTCTTTAAAAGACAGAAGAAAAATGGAAACTATGTGTACATTACATATCATGCGTTGCACAGTATTTATAAATCATAAAGCAATTATGTAACTATTTGGGTGAAAAAAAAACCCACCATATGAGAATAGTATTGCAGCAAAACTCATTCTGAAGTCATTGAAGGTACCTTGGTTGAGAACAGTACAGGGATTAGACCTCACTGATACATTGTCACCTGGTACTCACCATTCCCTATCACCAGAGCGCAAGCTGCTGCAATCCATTTCATGTAGTTTCAATGGGCCAAATCTTGACTGGATTTAGGTAATCATCTGCTTTTCTTTTTTTTTTTCTTTATTTTTCTTTTTTTTTTTTCCTTTATTTTTCTTTTTTTTTTTCACCAAAATGGCTTTGAAAATATGGTGCTACTGGCCCAGTTCACTCTCCTGATGCACAAGCTGCTTGACAGCAAAGACACAAAGTGCACCAATACAGGGATGCACAGGACTGGGCTTTAAATTATATCAGATTTTACAGAGTTTTGTGGTTAGAGCTGGAGATTTTGAGGTGGAGTACTGTGGTGTTCTCATTAAGACACTGCTAAACTGTATTTATGCTTTTTTTTTTCTCATTTAAACTTTAAAACTGAAAGATTTAGTGCAATGTATAGGCTTAGAGAGGAAGCAGCCTGCAACCCTATGCAGGATCTCATCCTTCCACATAAAGTAGCCTTCAAACTCTGCACCTCTGCCCACAGCCTCATACAGTGCTAGGGCTCTTTGCATTCAGCAAGGAGCCTCGTTCCAGTTCAGTGGGACTGTGTGAACGTGGAAGTATAAAATATTGCTGTGCATTATTAATAATGGCAAAAAATCTGATGCCTGGCACTGAAATTATTTTGACATATTAATATCGCGTTGTAACTGTGTCACCAAAGGTGGGGTTTTGCACGTTTCTGCTCTTCAATCAGTCTGCACTTGTAATGGACTGGTAATGGGGTCTCCATAGAGTTATGCTGAAATTGCTTTTCCCATCTTCATCTTACATTGTAATGGTATTGGAGCAGGGTCTTCACAGACATGCCTTGCAGTCATCATTCATCATTGTGAAACTGGTATTCTGCTAAGGAAAACTTTCCAGGACTTTTAAAACGTGATATGAACTCATCACTCAGGAGAGCAGAAAGTTGATTTGACATGGAAAAACATGAAGAGGAGGAAGCTGGGTAGCTGTTTTGCAAATGCAGATGTTATGGTTACTTTGAAACCTTTCTAGTTCTCGGGCTCCAAATCCACATGAAGGATTAAAAGCTTAATCTTAAAGTCTTTTTGCAGGGAAGATACCTGAGTGTCACACATATATTTGATTTCAAGTAAAATATTCCACATCTTATTGTGGTGTTTGGAAGAAAAAGGTGAAAACACAGATGTGGTAACTACTGATTAAATATATTATTGAGCAGACTCCTTCTCACACACATATTCATAGAATCATAGAATGGTAAGGTTGGAAGGGACCTCAAGGATCATCTAGTTCCAACCCCTGCCATAGGCAGGGACACCTCCCACTAGCACAGGTCACTCAAGGCCTCATCCAACCTAGCCTTGAATACCTCCAGGGAGGGAGCAGCCACAACCTCCCTGGGCAGCCTGTGCCAGTGTCTCACCACCTGTAAGGCCATGACTCCAATGGCTCAGAAGTTGGGCAGGCTTCTACTTTGGGTTTCATTTAGAGGAAACAGCTTGGTTCAGTGCTTCTATTAATCAGATTTCAAAGATCTGCAACCAAATGTTCCAAGAATCAGACCATTTAATTTCCATAGAACTCTGTATCTATATCTTGTCCACAGGTGTGTGCTAGAGAAAACCAAAGCAGAGCATATGTAGCAAACAATGGTTGTTCTCCATCTAGCTGATGTGGACTGTTCCTCACAAATCTGCCCATTCAAAACAGGCTAAATCTAATTAATAACAGACATTCTGCACCAGAATAAAAGCATCTAACTAGAGCCTTGCAGACAAGCTGTTCTAGTATCTTTTCCTCAATAGGTGGTCCATTCCAGTTCCACTGGTCCAAGTGTACCGATGGGTTTTGGCTTACATATCTGTGTTTTCTAAGAAAGAGGTCTCTGTGTTGCTACTGCAATGCATTTCAGAGGAGAATCAGATACCACAACTGAGACTCAAAGTTGTTACTACTAGCAGACTTCAAAATACTAGTGAAACTCCTTCATGAAACTCAGAATGTAGCCTCTTTGAGCCAAGAGTGACTTGTAACAGGAATGGGAGCAATGATGGAATTCAGTGTTGGTGTACTACAATGTAACACAATGATGTAATACAACAGTGATGAATTTGGTGAATTTACTGGTCCATGCATCTCTTTCCATGGGAGAACATGGAGAGATCACATTTGGTTCCACAGTCCAGAAGATCACAGCCTGGACTTGCTTTATTCAGGCATTATGCTTGACAAGTGATGGATAATACCAGATGATCTGTGCTGATTTGAGGCTAATTGGAATATTTTAATGAAAAAAATTATATTATGGGCTCAAATAAACAAACAATGGTGATGTCTACTGCNTCGTGAGAGGGAAAGGGAGGGAGAAGTAAAAGGGACATTTAGCTACAAGTGGGGAAGTGAATTTCACTTGCAGCACTCATTGCACTGACCAGTGGCTCTGCAGCCTGTTGGATCATTCTGACTCAATGGCAGTGTACTCTCAAATGGCACAGCATATGAAACCATGAAGAATGAAAGCAGTAACTTTGGAGAGTTTTCAAGGAAAGGTGCTGTTGGTAAGAGAGCAACTACAGAAGAAAGAAGAAAAAACCCAAGAACAGTATGCACTATTATCACAGGTAATTTGATCACAGCCCCAAGAATAGAGTAATTTAGGAAAAAAATGTTCCCAGCAAGAGTGGTCAGGCATTGGAATGAGCTGCCCAGGGAGGTGGTGGAGTCACCAACCCTGGATGTATTTAAAAGTCATTTGGATGTGGTGCTTGGGGATATGGTTTAGGGGATGAATCTTGTAGAGTAGAGTTGTTGGTTGGACTTGGTGATCCTGAGGGGATTTTCCAACCTGAATGTTTCTGCTATTCTTTTACCTCAGGCTTTGGCCAGGTCTTTTTGTCATTCCCCTAACAGACAGTGTAGCACCTCATGACTCACCTCATCTGCCCAATATAAAAACAGCCATGGCCTGCCACAAGGTTTAAAATCAATAAATTTTTGTGTCTTTAGGTCACAGACATTTTCTATAGGGTTTGCATAAAAACTCTGCAACAGAAAGAAAAAGAAAAATGCCTATTTTCTCAAATTGTTGCAAAAATAATTGAACAACCACAAGGTCTTTCACCTGTTACAATGCAAAGAAAGTGGAAATGTTGGGGGTTTTTTACTGGTAGGGATCACGCTNCAGTGTACTCTCAAATGGCACAGCATATGAAACCATGAAGAATGAAAGCAGTAACTTTGGAGAGTTTTCAAGGAAAGGTGCTGTTGGTAAGAGAGCAACTACAGAAGAAAGAAGAAAAAACCCAAGAACAGTATGCACTATTATCACAGGTAATTTGATCACAGCCCCAAGAATAGAGTAATTTAGGAAAAAAATGTTCCCAGCAAGAGTGGTCAGGCATTGGAATGAGCTGCCCAGGGAGGTGGTGGAGTCACCAACCCTGGATGTATTTAAAAGTCATTTGGATGTGGTGCTTGGGGATATGGTTTAGGGGATGAATCTTGTAGAGTAGAGTTGTTGGTTGGACTTGGTGATCCTGAGGGGATTTTCCAACCTGAATGTTTCTGCTATTCTTTTACCTCAGGCTTTGGCCAGGTCTTTTTGTCATTCCCCTAACAGACAGTGTAGCACCTCATGACTCACCTCATCTGCCCAATATAAAAACAGCCATGGCCTGCCACAAGGTTTAAAATCAATAAATTTTTGTGTCTTTAGGTCACAGACATTTTCTATAGGGTTTGCATAAAAACTCTGCAACAGAAAGAAAAAGAAAAATGCCTATTTTCTCAAATTGTTGCAAAAATAATTGAACAACCACAAGGTCTTTCACCTGTTACAATGCAAAGAAAGTGGAAATGTTGGGGGTTTTTTACTGGTAGGGATCACGCTGGGCCTAGAATTTAAGATACAGATTGATTGATCTCTTTAATCTAATATTTGTTCATGGGGAGGCCGTTATCTTTATGGTGGTGACACCTGCTAGTGTCGTTACAGTTAAAGGCTTGCTGTATTTCTATTATAAATGCTGGCTTGGGGTTTAATATACCAGCAGGTTTGCATCACATTGGGCTAAATGCCTGCCTAGGAGTTGTCAATCTTTAAGGTACACAGGCAATCTTTTTAAACCCCAAAATGATCCTGTTCTGGCTTCTTTTTTGTTTTAACAGAATTGTTAAAATACTAAAGGAGGAGAAAATAGTTGAAGTAGCATGGATCTCAATAAGCAACTGATACAAAGTCTCACTCCCAAAGCTTTGTGTTTACTACAAATGAAAATCAATCAGTGAAGATGCTGTCACCTGACCTTACCAACAAGTTGCTAAATGGCCCAGAGATGTTGTTTCAAGTGATGTGACAGATCTCGTGGTCTACTGAGTCCAATGTGAGCCACCCTGCTAGCACACGGTCGTCTGAATGCCAGCAGACCTAAGGGGTTTAGGAGTGCTCTGCATAAGAGAATGCTCCAGTGGCACAGGTGGCTGCCTTGTATGCACTAAATACTGGTAGAGGGGTCAGAAAGAGTAAGAAGAAAAATTAGCAGATATTCCCGTTTGTTGAAGTGGATAGACTGTTTGCTGTGTGGTTTGCCCTAGCTTGAATTGCACCACTGAGGGGGAATGTGTCACTTGGAGCATAGAGTCATAGAATCAAGCAGGTTGGAAGAGAACTCCAAGATCATCCAGTCCAACCTACCATGTCATAAGCAGATAGTGTGAACCAGGGTGGACATAGGATTGCCCTACCTTCTGTAAGAAACCACAGCAGATTCCATATCACATGAGGGTAACAAAGGCACACTGAGGCTAATTTAGAGCACCTGTCTAAGAAGTGGAATAAGTTACTCTAGGCAAATCACTATGCTGACATGCAAAATACTACTTCCAGGACAAGATCTAGCTTTCTGAAGTCTTCTCTGGTTTTCTCTTTAACTTACATTTTCTAAGTTCTCTTCCTCTCCCATGTCAGTTTTCACAGCTCCACTAAGTGTGTTTCCACTGTCTCACTCCATTTCTGCACAGCCCACTATCCTCTGTGTTTTTAGAGAGAAGAGAGGCTCTCGAATATGATAATATGCCACATGGTAAGAAATTCTCTTTAAAAACCTGGCGCCTACATTCCGAGTACAGAGCACGTGTGCTCGTCTCACTTCCATACACAGTGTGGGTGCTGGTGTGCATGTGCCCACACAGATTCGGTGGGCTAATATCCAAAATTTACCCTCTCCCTAGGATCTGCCACTATTTTTAACTCAGATACATTGAATACACACAGTAAGTCTGATCTTTCCCCTAAAGTGGCTATTTCTAAACATCTCTCTCTCCCTAAGCATCCCTAACCTCCTCTCCATCGTCCTTCCCTGGTCTTGGCATCTGAGTCGGTGCTTAGACCTGCCTGATCTGCTGCCAGAATGAGTCAGACACAAGGACTGTATCATCACGCAGGTCCTAGCACACCATTTGTTTTTGCACGTGTATCTGCAATTAAATACATCCATTTTACATTCAAAACACACATAGCTGGGGAACAGAACACCACCAGCTCTGCAGAAAATGTCATCCTCTTTCATCACCCTTACCACACAACTCAACTGTTTGTCTGTAAAGGGTTGATAAAATGGGAACGTGCCCCACCCTGGACTACCTATTCTCTTGCCCTGCCTCTGAACACAACAGTATGTTCATCCCTATTATTTTTATGTTTTTATATGGACACACACACATAGATTGGTACATGTCCCTGCATTTTTGTATTCCTTCTCACTGATGAACTGGATTTTTACGGGCTTTGTGCCTTGAACTCCATCCTCGGCTTCTTCATGCAGTTTCTACTTCTCCAGGAACCTCACCAATTCATCACAGTGAACATGGTTATTTTTTAATTGCTATCCATACTGTAGTAAATATAAATGACAAAAAATCATCAAACATATGTTGCCTAAGGTGTATAAATATGTATATATGTTAAAGATGTGGTAGCAGGCAGGTGCACAGGGAATCTTCATAAAGTTAACAGCTACCGCAGCAATAATAAACTGATGTTACCCTTTCAAATGCTAGTCAGGATTTCACAAGCATTAGCCACCAGCACCGTGTGATTTGAGCAGTGCCACTAATACAGATAGAGTCGAGCTGGCAACTTCTCCCCCATCATCTCCCCCTTTTCTCTCACAAAGAAATAGAATGAGTTTATTAAAGTGTAGACGCCATTTTCACCTTGCGATGTTAACTCTCTTGTCTGTATCCCAAAGGTACTGAGCCAGTCGACGCAAACAGCTGTGCCACCTACTTGTAGCAGTTGCACACCCACTACAAAGCACGGGTAGGAGGAGCAGGTTACAGCAAACTGTAAAGCTGCTAGTGTGCCTCACTTTGCAGTTTACTCATTAGCTTGAGGGAAATTTCATCCCTTTGGAAGAATATGCATTGTACGTGGAGCTCGTAGCACCGAGTATTCTTTTGCTCTCATCTCCTATAAACCACCTACTGCATTTTTATCTTCCACAATCACACACACCAAAACAGTGGTTAGCAAATTAACACCAAGCTAAATAAAAAGCACATCAACTAACTTAGCAGGCCACTTTTGGATGCCTCTGTACTGAGGATGTTGCATGATCCATGGGCTAAGATGCCTGTGTTTCCTTCGTGTCGTCATGATTTGCTTTTAGAATCATAGAATCATAGAATGGTAAGGTTGGAAGGGACCTCAAGGATCATCCAGTTCNCACTTTTTTTAACTACACTTTTAGTGTAGTTAAATGAGTTTAACAGCAAAATTACTTCATTTTCACAGGTTTTATCAGTACCCCTGATTACTGCCACGGGAAGGAATGAGGCAAGCTGATGAAGGAAGGCACTGATTCAGCACACCTCCAAGGGCAGCTTGCACAGAGAGGATTTCTGTAGAAACCTCACCATATGACAATGTTGCCCTTCCATTCCAGCACTTCCTGAAGTGAGTCCCCAGCTGTCCAGCTAAGAAGTTCTCAGGGTACAATTACAGACAAGGATGTGGCACATTTGTACATGTACAAGCATGCATGGGTGTGTGTGTGTGTTGGGAAGGGGGGAAATGCATGTGGATGCTTGTGTGCAACTGCAGTTGATTTTTGACATCCACCACAAATTAATGGACTTTGTTTTCTTTCTCTGAGTCGATGAAAAAACATCTCTTTTCCATCTCTGCTATAAAGTCTTGCCTGTTGTAGGCCAGCTATGATGTATTTACTCAGCAAAACTTCTGGCTCAGAAATGAGATGTGACAAGATATGAAGAAATAAGATACACAGGAGATACACATGCATGCATTAGTAGAGTGAAGCAATTGTCCAGTGCTTCTAAAGCCTGCCTTAACAGCAACAGTGTCTTACAAAACAAGACAGCAAACCAAGGCTTTCCTGCTACCACTGACAGCCACAGCACAAATAGAACCTGCAGCTTTCCAAAGTGATGTTGATTTGAGGACAGATCTGCAGATCAGTGAACTTGTAGACCTTGTAATCCTGATCCTCTGATACAACAACAGGAACACAATCAGTACAAAGTGTTCATTTAGAAAAAGAAACACTTTTAACTACAGTACAATTAGTTGTGAGTTTCTTCCTGTCTTTTCAATATAATTAACCAGGGCTTTATCTTACCATTATCCTTGTATGCATTAGGGACTCAATCTGGGAACTTCTTCCTCAAAGGACTCTAATATACCCTTATCATTTTTTATTAATTGAGTTATCTCATACTGTCACAAAGCCAGTAACTGAAACAGAGATACAGATAGAGAACTGCACTCACTCCTGAATGTTACTTAAACTCAGACAACTTCAACTAGGGAAGTTTTTCGTCATCCAGCTGAGCCCTTCCAGGGATCTGATTCCCCCAACCCTGCAGCATGAACAGGGCAATGCCACTGTTAAGGACAGCTCCATTATCTCACTCAAATCACAGCAGAGTTGCCCCAAACTCAGCTGTCTTGCTTTTTCTCAAGAGCACTGATGTCCACCTCTGATCTTTTGATTTCACAGAATCATAGAATGGTAAGGTTGGAAGGAACCTCAAGGATCATCCAGTTCCAACACTCTGCCATAGGCAGGGGCATCTCCCACAGGTCACTCAAGGCCTCATCCAACCTGGCCTTGAACCCCTCCAGGGAGGGAGCAGCCACAACCTCCTTGGGCAGCCTGTGCCAGTGTCTCACCACCCTCACTGTAAAGAACTTTCTCCTAACATCCAGTCTAAATCTCCCCTCTGCCAGTTTAAACCCATTGCCCCTTGTCCTGTCATTGCAAGACCTTGTCAATAGTCCCTCCCCAGCCTTCCTGTAGACCCCCTTCAGGGGTTTCCAGCAAACCTCACTGGCACACAGCAATGCACAAACGTTGCTGCATCAGCAATGTCTGTACAGGTAACAAGGGAGACTAAAAATGCGTAACAAGAACTCAGCCTGCTTTGTTTCTGTCTTGTTATGTATTTCTCCCAGTATTTGATTAGCTGAAGCCATACTGGACTCTGATTTCTCACTTTGCTAAAATCTCCTCCACACACTTCAAAAGTGACTGCTTAGTACCACAGTTACAGCCATGCAAATCTTTGAGGCCATACTGTTCAATGCAAACATGAGAAAGGATATTTCGTTGAAAAACAGTGTGCTGGTTTGAGGCTAATTGGAATATGGAGAAAATTATAATATAGGCTGTGAAAAGAAAGCAGTGGTGATGTCCACTAATAGGCTTGCTGAGATGTAGAAGTACAAGAACACAAACATAGATAAGACACTCAGGCTCAGAGAGTCTTGGTCTCTCTAGCTTTTTGCCTTCTCTCTGCCGAGTAACCTCACTAACCACTTTCCTTCTAACCGCCCTGGCCGATCCTCCGAGCTCATCTTGCATGTAAGCCAAACCCTGGGGTAAGGTAGACGAGTGGGGAGAAGGTGGAAGGGTGGATGGGAGGCTCCTCCTGGGCACTCTGATTTCTGGGAGGGGAATTGTGTTTCTGTATTACCTTTAACTTGAATATTTCTGTAACTATTCCTATATATTGTGTATATCTCTGCTTGTACATTGTGCTAAGCTGTAAATAAAGCTTCAGTCCTTAACTTCCAGCTGGCTGAGTCTAGTCTGGGGGATTTTACAAAGTGTGGGGGGGCGAGGAACTCCCAAACCATCACAAACAGGAGAAAAAGAAAGTTAGAGGGTTCAGGACTGCGGTGACACACACCTTTAGCAAGACCAAAAGATCAATGCTACTAACTGAAACAATGAGCCTGAGCAAATGGTCTTCAATTTAGAAACAATCATGACCTCCTGAGCTGGGATCATCAAAGTGTCAGTACTCCTAGGCTGATATGTAACACTGTGACACCACATAATGATTGTTTAAATTGGTGAAAGCCAAGAAATTCAAGAGGGGCAGTTCCAGAGATCTTTAATTTGTAAACAAACAAGGAAACAAAATGTTAGCCCTGGCATCTGCAGAAGAGAATCTAAATAAAAGCTGGGTTTGCATAAACAGACATGCAATAGCAGACCTGTGAAACAAATCTCTCTCCTGAGTCTCCCAAGCAGCTAATCTGACAGGGCTTTAATGAGCAGACACAACTGCTCACCACTGGGCTCCCAGAGGGATACCTACACAGCAGCATCTAAGGACAGTGGTTTGTGAGCAGATCACAGAATGTTAAAGCATAAAGACTAATTTTGACTTACCAGAAACTTTTCTGTTGTCAGTACAGTTTACAGTACTGCAGAACCCTGAAGGAGTCTCACAGACTCCAGTGGCAGTAGGTCCTGAAAGCCTGAAACAGACTAGGTGAAAAAAACCCACATGCAGCACAGCTCTCCCTGCCTCTGTGTTCACTGCAATAATGGACTGAGGAAACAAACAGAGGGATGTAAAGTCAGAGCCATCCCATTAAATGCAAGCCCCTTGTCCTTCTTCTGTCCTCAGGAGAGATACAGCTGAATCTACTCAATGTAGACTTACCAGTTCTTTTAAATCTAGAATGAGTATACAAAATAGACCTGAGAAGTGATCCTTGCTCTCTGCCACAGCTCTAAGAGTATTCATCACAGGTATCTGATTGTGGGAGAGATGAACCTCTGAGGCCCAGCAGTGATGCTGAAGAAAGGGACTAAGAGTTTAAAACTCCTCAGTATCCCAAGGAACCCCTATCTCATGCTTAAGAACTGGAACAAGTGATCTTTCTGCCCTACTGAACCCCATAATGATTGCTTGAAAATACAGTCATGCTTCCTGTCCCATGCCACGTGCCAGGAGCCCCAGGGAAATTCAGACCAACTGCTAACCTCTCTTGCTTCTGCTGCTGTGTGAAACCCCTTAATATAAATCAAAGTGATGGGGGTGGATTTTTTGTCTGCNGCTCCCCCCTGGAGGTATTCAAGGCCAGGTTGGACGAGGCCTTGAGTGACCTGTGCTAGTGGGAGGTGTCCCTGCCTATGGCAGGGGGTTGGGACTGGATGATCCTTGAGGTCCCTTCCAACCTTACCATTCTATGATTCTGTGATGTGCCCTAGAGACAAAGCATTTCTCAGCCATGCTACGCTGACACTGTTAGTATACAAATTGTGTCATCGTTTGGGATCAAGCAGTGAGAGGAAAGGGCACAGCAGTATCTCTCTTCCAACTTCATGAATGTCAGGAAAATAAAGCTAAGCCTGAGCTCCAAATTCTGGTTTCAGTTAGTGCTGTGCTCTGTCATCTAGATTTGGTCAGTGCTTTGCTGATGTGAGCAAATTAGCTCACAAGACTTAATTTCTTCTGTTTCGTGATGGTAGAGTCCCTTTTCTTCATGATAGCCAGTCTTTTATTATTATTTTTAATTTTTTTTTTTTTAATTAAAACCTGAGATTTAGCCAAAGAAAAGGACTTTAGGAAAACCCCTTATAGGCCAGAGCTTCTTCATAGCCATAGAAACCCCTCTGGAGAGTGGCTAGGCTCTCAGAAAAGAAACATAACCAGCTGATTCCAAGTGCCACTTGATCAATAATGAGATATTCAGAAGGAGTCTTAATTTTATCTAACCAGAGGGATGAGACTATCATCTTCCCTGACAACCAAAAACTCAGCAGAGACCTCTTAAAGGGAATCATCTCCATTAACTTGTTGCCTGCTTGCAGGCAGTAGCAGTAATGGCACTCACCAGCTTTCAGCTGAATGCGATCAGAGGAGTGTGCTGCAGGTAAATTAATGCTTTACAGTGGCATCACACAGTAAATGTAGCATTATGTCACTGGTACTTATCCATAGAGTCTGTAGACTATTGCAGTCACCTCTAAGATGATACTTAAGGTGCTAGGATGCCTTAGAAGGGAAAGCATATCTGTCCTGCAACAGCATGTGGCCAGGTGTGTGTGTGTAGGTGCATAGCTTTTGAACAAATCATGGTTCAGGGGGGTGTCTGAGTACCAGCAAACTATTTTTTACATGAAAAGTTTAAATTAAAATGTAATGTTCTAAAAGAGTGATTGCATTTCACAATTTTAACATCCCTGTTAGCAATGTGGACAGAGGAATCAGTGCACCCTCAGCAAGTGTGCAGATGGCACCAAGCTGTATGGCACAGTCGACTTCCTAGAGGGCAGGGATCCATCCAGAGGGACCTGGACAGGCTGGAGAGATGTGCCCAGGCCAACCTCATGACATGAAAGAAGGCCAAGTGCAAGGTCCTGCACCTGGGTAGGTACAATCCCAAGCACAAATATAAGCTGGGCAGGGAATGGCTAAGAGCAGCCCTGAGGAAAAGGCCCTGGGGGTCTGGGGTGATGAAAAGCTCAAGATGAGGCTGCAGTGTGAGTGCAGCCCAGACAGCAACTGAGTGCTGGGCTGCAGCAAGAGCAGTGTGGGCAGCAGGGCAAGGAAGGGGACTTTGCCCCTTTGCTCTGCTCTCCTCAGACTCCACCTGGAGCCCTATGTGCAGTTCTGGAGCCCCCAGCACAGGAAGGACATGGAAGTGTTGGAGCGTGATGCAGAGTTGCACACACACCTGGGGCCGCTGGGGACAGGGTGAAGGACAATGTAAGAGATCCTGGACAGAGCCACACACAGATCAATATGATCCAAGCAATGCCAATTTATTGAATATGAACATGCATTTATATACCCTTCTAACACACTGTTCAGGCCAGCCCATTACAAAGTATTTGGTCCAAATCATTAAGGGACAAGCTGTTGCCCCAACCAGCTGGCTCAAATCACCCAGATACAAACTCT
>WBNM01020845.1:26902-79735 GCA_013399055.1 Ramphastos sulfuratus
GTGTTCAAGGCCAGGTTGGAGGAGGCCTTGAGTGACCTGTTCTAGTGGGAGGTGTCCCTGCCTATGACAGGGGGTTGGGACTAGATTTTTGAGGTCCCTTCCAACCTTACCATTCTACGATTCTAATCCTGCAAAAATGTTCTCTCATTTTTTTCCCCCCCCCATTTACACTATATAATATTTTTCTTTCTAATGAATAAGCTTTTTATTGAAGAGCAAACATTATAAATGGCAGGTTGCTGATGTAAATACTTTTTTTTTTATAAGCTTGTCTTTTTGGAGACTGGCACATGCTATCATTAGTAAGTGTCAATATTTAGTCAATAGCAAACAAACTAAAAAACTCTTAACTTTTTTAGACAGTTTATTTCCAACTGCAGGGCTTATAGGTGTGGGGAAATTAGGTTCTCAGGTAGACAGTATGATCTTCCCATGAGTTAGAGAGCAAAAAGAAAATTTTATCTCTAAAGCTTTAAGCTTGTGCTTGCCAGTGCTGAGTTGGGGTATTGCTCTGACAAAGACAGAGGAAAAAAACCAAAAGGGGAAAAAAAAAAGTTTTTAATAATGAGAATCAGATGAGTAGCCACAACCAAGGAGCTTTAGGAACAAGCAAAGAAGGAAGATTCTTTTCTACTAAAATAGGATATTCTGAGTTGCATGAGACATGGAATGAACATCTCACACAGGCAGTGGCAGAAGACATTTTACAAACCAAGCAGATGATAACTCAGCTCCTCTGTGATGTAACCCAACACTGTTTAGTCCCCTCTTAACAACCCTTCAATCAAAACTCATTTCATTTAAGTCTAAATAACACTTCAGCTACCTCCTGCAGAGGAGGACTTGCAGAATTTCCTCAGGAAATATATTTCTCTAACCTCAGAGTGTCCAAAAAACCCCCAATTTTTATTTTAACTTCTACTATGAGAAAGTATTTAAGTAAGACAGAATTATGAAACTGAGGTTACAAAACATGTCACTTGTCAAAAAAAATTAATCCCATAGTGTTTGCAGTCATGTTCTTGTGTACCTTCCATTAGGTCTCACCTTATGTTGCGTTTATATTTAGGCTGTAGCAGGTTTTCATGTAACCTAAGTAAACTTTAGTTATAAAACAATTATTAGCATAAATATGAATAAGGTTTTGGAGAGAAGTTCTATGGTGCTGACTATAGGGAAACTTAGTGGTATGAAGCTGAAATTAGCACTCACTACATAGTGTTTCTCACTTTCACCAGCTTCATGACTTCTTTATCTGGGGTGTACATTCACTTCTGGATCTACTTAATAGGTTAGGGTCATATAACAAGTACATCCACAGCAAATAAGCTCAATCTTTTCCCTAGTTAAAATAGTAAATGTTTCATTATTCTAAAAGTCCACCCTGTACACAAAATTCTCTAGCTATACCAACCTCTAACCTGGTGAGTCTGACACTGTGTGCAGTTCTGGAAACCCCAGCACAGGAAGGACATGGAACTGTTGGAGTGGGTCCAGAGGAGGCCACGAAGATGCTCAGAGGGTTGCAGCAGTTCTGCTATGAGGACAGGCTGAGAGAGTTGGGGCTCTGCAGCTTGGAGAAGAGAAGGCTTCCAGGAGACCTTAGAGTAGCCTTCCAGGATCTGAAGGGGGCTACAGGAAGGCTGGGGGGGGGACGACGACTACTGACAAGGTCTTGCAATGCCAGGACAAGGGGCAATGGGTTTGAAGTGGCAGAGGGGAGATTGAAACTGGATGTTAGGAGGAAGTTGTTTGCAGTGAGGGTGGTGAGACACTGGCACAGGTTGCCCAGGGAGGTTGTGGCTGCTCCCTCCCTGGAGGTGGTCAAGGCCAGGTTGGCTGAGGCCTTGAGTGACCTGTGCTAGTGGGAGGTGTCCCTGCCTATGNATATTTATAACAATTGCTGAGGTCACCTCTCAGTCTCCTCTTCTCCCAGCAGCACAGCCCCAGCTCCCTCAGGCTCTCCTTGTAACAGAGATGTTCCATTCCTTTCGTCATCTTTGTGGCTCTGAGCTGGACTCTCTCAAGCAGTTCTATGTCCCTCTTGAACTAGGGGGCCCAGAACTGGATGCAGGACTCCAGATGTGGCCTCACCAGGGCAGAGTAGAAGGGCAGGAGAACCTCTCTCAACCTACTAACCACAGCCCTTCTAATACACCTCAGAGTGGCATTGCCCCTCCTGACCACCACAGCACATTGCTGGCTCATGTTCAACCTCCCATCCACTAGGACCCCCAAATCCTTTTCCCTTTTGCTGCATTCCCACAGGTCAGTCCCCAACCTATCCTGATCCCCAGGGTTGTTCTTTCCCAGGTGCCAGACTCTATCCTTGCCCTTGCTGAATTTCATTACATTTCTCCATGCCCACCCCTCCAGCCTCTCTGAATGCCAGCACAGCCTCCTGGTGTGGCAGTCACTGCACCCAGTTTGGTGTCATCAGCAAACTTGCTGACAGTGCACTCTGTGACCCCTGTGGGACCCCACTAATCCCAGGCCTCCAACTAGACTCCATGCCATTGACCACAACTCTGACTTCTTTCCTTCAACCAGTTCCCATCCACCTCACTCCCTGATCACCCAGACCACACTGCCTCAGTTTATCCAGAAGGAACTCTTGCTGTAATTCAGTTCCACCATGATGAGCAGCATGTGGCTTCACTGCATTATGAGGTTTGAAACCTGTTGGTCTCAATTTAAATTGAGCTGATAGCTAAGCACATCTCCTCTCAACATGAACCAATCAAAAAAAAAAAGAGACATGATTTTCCATAGAAACATCTCTACCAATAGTTTATATATACTGAAGTAGCCAATTACATCTTGGCACACTCAAAAATACATAGCAACAGCAATGACAGCATGGCAACAGCAGCTGCTGCACAACGGAAAAATTAGAAAATTACTCTTTAGAAAAAAAAATATTATGTTAATTCACTTTGTTTACATTTTCTTTCATGAAATAGTTTTAGGAAACACTGTATGTGTAGCTAATTCTTCTTCCCAGCGTACCACATTAATAGACAGGTGAAGTAAGATTATTAACAGAAAGATTCCTTTGGAGCTGGAAGGTGCCTTCCAACATGATTCTGAAGATGGCAAATCATGTAGAAAGCAAAGGGATTTCATTTTGCCTCTTCCCAAGGGAAAGCATTCCAGGGTGCATAAGCTGACCACACCTTTCATAGGCTGTGTGTTGGCTTTGCTGCAACAGGACAACTGGCCTACCCAGTAGGGCATTGCCTGGCAGTGGAAAGGCTGATTCTTCCCACAGCTGAAGCTGTTCATCAATCATCTGGATGAGGGCATAGAGTGCCCCTGCTCCTCCACCCTCCCTTTCGCCTTCCCCAAGCAGCCCCTGCTCCGCCGCCCTCCCCCCCGCCTTCCCCCAGCCGCCCCCGGCCCCCCCCCCCCCCCGCCTCCCCCCAGCAGCCCCTCCCCCGCCCCCCCCCCCCTCGCCCTCCCCCAGCCGCCCCCCCCCCCCCGCCTAAACAGCTCCTCCTCTACCACCACCCTTTCTGCACCCACCCCAGATCCTGAGGCAAGACCCTCACCCAGCCCAGCCATCACACAGAGGAGCTAGGCCTAAGTGAGAAGGTGCAGCTGGCGCCTGTGGGGGATGGCAGAGCAATCATGAAGTGTCTGCCCTACCTAACCGGGGGGCCACCAGGCCCCCCGGCCTTTTGGATCACCTCCACCATTCACCCAGTGTGCACCAGGGGCACTCACCAGTCCTGATGGGAGGAGGATCCCTCTGCCCAACTGGGCAAGCTTAAGGCTTGCCTTTCCTGGGGCTGATTATAAAGGGGAGAGGGCAGGGAAGGCAAAGTGATCACACCTAGGGTGGGAGGAGACTCTAACAGAGCCCAGGTGCTCTGGGTTTGGGGGAAAAAAGAGGAAATGAGGGGTGGGGGGGGAAGGGACAGATACAGTAGGAAAGAGAAGGTGGTGCTGAAAGGAGGGAGCAGACAGATTGAATGTGAGGAACACATCTGGAGTACTGTATTCAGTTCTGGGTCCCTAGTTCAAGAGAGACATAGAACTGCTTGAGAGAGTCCAGCACAGAGCCACAAAGATGCTGAAGGGAATGGAACAGCTCTGTTATAAGGAGACCCTGAGCTGGGACTGTGCTGCTGGGAGAAAAGGAGACTGAGAAGTGACCTCAGCAATGGTTATAAATATGTAAAGGTGAGTGCTAGAAGGCTGGAGCCAGGCTCTGCTGGGTGATGCCCAGTGCTAGAACAAGAGGCAATGGGTGGAAGCTGAGGCATAAGAAGTTTCATTTAAACATGAGGAACAATTTTTTTCCCTGTGATGGTGACAGAACACTGGAACAGGTTGCCCAGAGGGGTTGTGGACTCTCCCTCTCTGGAGATATTCAAAACCCACCTGAATGCATTCCTGTGTGATCTGGTATAGGAGATCCTGCTCTGGCAGGAGGGTTGGACTGGATGAGCTTTGGAGGTCCCTTTCAGCCCCTGACATTCTGTGATTCTGTGTCATGCTCTCCTCACACAGTTTGAGGTTTGTCATATGATCAGTTGTATTCACATGAGTATGCACTTAAAAACACATAAGTGGAAGGAGGAGATTTTAAAATAACCACGGTAGAAATACTGTTGTGTTTTTTTCAAATGTTATGGTCCAGCTCCTGCCTTTGCAAGCATATATTTCACTTCTGTTGTCCCATTCCCAGATGAATGTGTCATTTTTTATTAAGGGGCAGCACCCACAAGAGTGCTGTGTTTGATTTATACTGTCAGTGATGATACAGCAATGAAGAAGCAAAGGGTCAGCACTTTCTCAGAGGGGCATGAATGGGTATGTCCCTATCAAAGCATCAATGGCATGTAAAACAGAGCCACAGAATCTGGCAGTACACAGCACATGTTTCTGCAAGGAGGTGATGTGAAGGCAAAATAAAGTGCAAGAAATACAGCAATTATCTTCACAGTGCCTGTGTTGTGTCTAAATAGTATTTCTTGTGGTTTCTTTCTGTTCGTAGGTTGTATCACATTCCCCTGGAATATGAAGGAACTCATTTGTGCCTCTATAGTTAAAGATTAGGCAATTTCCCTAGCCTAAATCCTGCTATTCTGTAGCTATTAGCATCTGCATAGTTAATCTGCTCTCTGGCAAGGCACAAACAGATCTCGACATACATCTGAGTTGATCAGATAAAGTATAGTTATGTAAACAGTATGTAAGTGCAGATTCTAGCAGTGCTAGATAAAGAATTTTTGCTTCACCTTGTTCCTTCTAGTATTGAGGGCTCAGCCTTGAGAGTTAATATTTGCTTGCCAGTTGTGTTGCTCTGTCTCACTTCTCTGCAAGCCGACATCCAGGAGAGACATGTGAGCCAATGGTCACTTCACATAGTGTGTGAAGCCATACGGCCTCTCACTGGGTTTGAGCCATATAGCTCCTCACTGAGGTTGAGCCACATGTCCTTCCCTCCATAACCAGGGGCTGTCAGGACCCTCAGTGCAGCCATCTCCATAACTCAGCTTTGGTCTCACCTCAGTCTTGCCAGGCCAGCTCTCTACACCTGCCTGTGCCAGGAGTCAAACCTTACTCGTCCTGTCCTCACGTGGAGTGCTCCAGAGCACCTCTGAGCCTTCTAAGCCAAATTTTGCAAGGTGCTGCTGAACAAGATGGCCCTGCAGACCTCAGAGTCTCTGCCTGAAGGTTTGAGAAGGCTCAGTGCTGGAAAGGAAAATACACATTTTTTTAACAGCATTAGTAATAATAATAATAACAGTAACAATAATAATGTTATTGTTGTTATTATATAATTATATTATTATATAGTGTAATTTTATGTATTTATATTATACATACTGTATATAATTATGATATATTGATATTAATAATAATGATGATAATAATAATAGATGCAATGATGTTTTTTTCAAAATACCTCTTTTACTTCCTACCTCTGCTTGGCCCAAGCAGTCTCCAGACAAGATGAAAGTCAACCTGTTCAGGGCCCCCTTTCAGCTGTCATCTTGTCCCTGCTCAATAGGTGGTTCAGAGAGCTTTGAATGCTATTTTTGAACCCACCCACATAAAAAGCTGTTCTGTAAAGTGCCCTTTGAACATGACTGAGGGAAGACAGTATTGTCTGAAGCACTGCTTATTGCCCTGCTTTTACACGTGTTATTTATACTCTTCATCTTCCACTTGTCTGCTCTTATCCCATTGACCAGGTTCATAGCAGTCATGGCTCTGATAAAAATCATTACTACCCGTTAGAGCTGCTCTGCTTCATTTTAGATAACACTTCTCTTGGCTAAGAATGGAAGGGTATGTACTTCTGCTAGTAGCTTTTATCATTTCTCAAACTGTCAGTGAGGAGTCATTCTACTTCTTCTTCTATTGTGAGAACAGTTAGTTATCCTACTTCTCATAAGGCTTGCTGGCTTGTAAATTAACTTCCTTTGGTTGAAATCTTCCACCATTAGAGTGCAGTTTTCCATTCAGTATGGTGAATATGACCTCATGTAGCCTTCTCATTCCAGGAGCAGAGTAAGAAATTTTCTATTAAAATTAGAAATTCCTTATTTAAGTTTTAGGGAGCAGCAGCATCTGCCAGAAAGGGTAGTAGCGTAAGCCTGATTCACTATCTCCAGCATAACTCCCTTCATATGCTTTGTGTAGATTCCCAGAGCTTCCTACATGCTATGCCCCTCAAGCCAATGCTTCACAGGGGAGAGGGACCTACTCATTCTTTAAATGTTGTTCATAGGATAGAGCATAGAAAGGATGCAGCATGCTAAGTAAATTTGCTCTATATTCCTGCTAGAGTATGTGAACTCCACATATAAATTTTATCTCTGCTTCTCTATAAGCATTGGCACATAGAAGTATTCATTCTTGGTAAGATATGAAACAAGATTTTGGTTTTTCTATTCCAGGTTGCTCCTGTCTTGTCATTGGGAACCTTATCTATGTGTGTCAGAGGCATAAATACCTGCAAGCACAGCATCATAATAAAAAACACTGAATGGAATGAAACAGCTCTTCAGATTTTCATTACCCCATTGACTTAGTAACAAAAGTGGTGTAGTGGAAAAAGTTACAGCAGCTGATCCACTTCTGCTCCATAACAGCTGTCCCTGAACTCTGCTCCACAATATCAGAATAAGTAAGTGACAGCAGATGATGCTCTGGTTTAGGAAATTAATTAATATACATGATGATGCACAAGAGATGTGGAGGTATAAAAGCAGTTAAACACTGTGTGAAATATGAGTTTGGGGAAAACTCTAAGAACCAAGTGCGGTTGGGAGATGAGCAAAGGGTGTTATCTAATCAGTTGTCAAGGTATCATTTTATGAGGTTAAGAACACAAGAATGCTCCCCTATGGTAGTTGTACTTTCAGCCATGCTATCTTTTACATCTTTCTAAGACTGTCAGTGAAGCTGACAGTCCTCTCAGCCCCTTCTATGGTTTTATTTTTCCCTCTCACTCTTGCTTGCTTCTGGGCCAGCAAGGCAGGCAGTGACGCTTTTGTTCTCTCTGCTCTGTGCCATACAAGCAGGTGTAGCTGCACATGCAATGCAGCATCAAGGTTGCTTCTCCAAGCAGCTTTATTTTCTGAACTTCCTCTCCTCTGAAGTGAGACTTGTTTCTATCTGCTTTTTAAGGTGTTGCCCATTTACAGGAACTGACACAATTTTCCACTCTGTCATTGGGAGAACATTTTCAAGTGCCAGTGCAGGCCACCCACTTGATAAAAATGGTCATGATACTAAAATTACCAAGGGCCAACTGTCTCTTCCTTCTCTTCATTCACAAAGCAGTCCTTTAACTTGAAAGATCCCAGTGGTGTTTAACAAATCAGAAGTGATGAACAGTGGTGCCATACCTCAGCAAAAGAGAGAAGAATAAGGCAGTGGTACGTGATCAAGGGGAAAATATGAGTGCTACAATGGTCTGAAAAATAACTCTGGGGTGAGGGAATGCAATAGGAGCAACTGAAATGACACAAGACACTCCCATAAAGGACATGTTACACACAAAATTAAATTGCTTTAACCTAAACTATTCTGCAAAAGCAGAAAGCATCTGTGTGCTAGATACAGAAAGATGTATGTAATCTGCACATGATCTGTTTGCAGACTGTACTGTCAGTTGCTTGATACTGGGAAAGGCTTAGTTGGGAGAGAAGAAAGGAAAGAGTAACTAACTGTAGCAGAAACATTGAAAGCTTTCTTTAATTGTCTCAGTTTCTTTGTTTTATTTCACTGAACAGCAGTTTTGACCCCATAGAATCATCTTTTTTAGATCAGGCTTCAAATACTGAATGTTTAATGCATTTTTTTTTTTAAACCCAAGAAGCTGAATTATCCATCTAGTTGTCTAATATATTTTCATGGTAGCTTTAGGTCCTAGCAAATTGGGTATTTCAGTACCTGAACATCTCCAGTATATCAGAATATAATGATGATGAACACATACTTTGGTGAAAAAAGGAAATTTTTTTTTTGTTGTTGTTCCTATATAAGCAAGATAATACATTCTGACACCATAAGAGCAGTATTTTCTGTCAATCAGCTTGAATTCTCTGTAAGCTTCAGACATGTAAGTCACATTGAGAGGGTTACGCATTTCGCAAGTGGATTTATATATAAATACTTTCTCTGGCTCCAGTTCAACACAACAAAAGAAGTCAAACATTAGTCTGTATTTGTATTTCTTCACTGAAATGTTTTGACATAAACTGCACACAATCCTAGCTGAAAAGTGCCATGCAGTTTGTAAGAAACTGCTGTGAACACCTCTATTGTTCACAAAATGCCAAAGTTTTTGCTTCTTAGAAACTTAGAATTCTCATTTCCACAGCTTCACCAACAGTTTGTCTTTCAAGGAGCACACGGTTCTGTGTACAGCCTTCTCCTTTCTTTCCTAGGCTTTCCCTTCTAAGTTAACTCAGAAACCCACAAACACCATTGAGAGCTATAAAAATTACATCTGGCCTTTGCCAAAACAATGAAATACCTACCAAAAAATCCAATTGTAAGGCAAACATCTGTTTTTGCATGGTATTAGACCGATCACTATCACTTTATACCACCTATCTTTACGGTGCATGGCAACATCTTGAGTCAAATGAATCAGTTACAGAGATTAATTCTAGAATAACTCAGTGAAAGTTATTCCTGAATTGCCCCAGAATTCCCCTGCTCCCCCAATATGTAATGGAAATAGTCTCAACCATCACCTGAACCCTGCAAAGTTTAGGTGGAGCTCTGCAAAGTGGAAACTGATGACTTCTGGGAAGACTGCAGTGTGGTAGCCAGCTTATAGAATCATAGAATNATCTTAAACAACCTGCAGTCTTTCCTAAATGGATTAGCTGGCAGAGCCCAAAGGGGCTGCTAATCTGGTCAACAATCCCTGTGGCACATTGGTCATCTGGCTACTCTCTTTTCCTCTGAGGATGCTCTAATACTCACTGCACATTCAGCCACCACTCATCCATTCATGCCAGCTCCTCTTTATATTCCTTGTATCCTTTCCAGCTACCACAGAACAGCAAAATCCTCCAAAAGAGCAGAAAACCTTAAGGCCTTGAAGTCAACTTACGGGAAAATATGGAGGCATAGTCCTGAGGCAGATGGTCTGTAAAACCATGTTCCGTTTCAAAGTGCTCATTTTATTAAATCACAGTGTGTTCATTGGCTTAAACTTGCTCTAAGTAGGCCCTATGAAAATGTGTTGGTTTCATTAGACATCCAATATTGAACTTAGTTCCATGAGTTTAATCATGAGAAAGGAAAAACAAAACCAAAATCAAGGGAGATGTGTACGAACCTGTACTCCAATATGCTGGGTTTGGAAAACAAAGCCCTGGTTTCAAAGAACAGCTACTGGTGTATGTGAAAACACTATGCCTTGAAATGAAATCCATTCATTTCCATAAAAGTTTAGTGACTTGAATATGCATGGATTGGTTCCACTACAGATGTGTTGGATTCAATTGCAGTGTATTAGTTTCAAAGCATATTTATCCATGCACTAAAAATGTATAGGTTGGGAGACTTAAAGAGGCATGATGATGGCTGCCCTGAAGACTCTAATCTGAAGTACAATTCCTATTGAAATTGATTAAAATGGACATAATGATACAGTCAAAAACCCTAAATAAAGCCTATGGTACTATTTCACTTTGGACACATTAATCCTTTTGTGTTGCTCCAGTGTATAGAATCATAGAATCGTAGAATGGTAAGGTTGGAAGGGACCTCAAGGATCATCTAGTTCCAACCCCCTGCCATAGGCAGGGACACCTCCACAATGCAAAATGATTTTTCCAAGTTCCTAGGGGCTGTACCCTTTTCTCTTCTCTTTTCCTACTGTAAAGTGAAAATGCAGCTTGTAGGCTGCAGGCAGTATGCCAGGCAGACAAGAGTATAGTCTTGCCTTTCCATTTTTAGACTAAGTGCAGACTTAGGGGTGTGCAAGCTGCCTGGAGGCATAGATCTTGGTCATAGATCTGAGGATAGTAATCCTGGGGTTAAGATCTAGCAGCATCTCCATGCCCGTATGTCTTTCTGGCTGTCTCCAGGTGCCTTCTAAGGGCATTATTCAGACTCCCCGAATCACCCTTCAGTGATCACCTAACTTCCTCCCAGGATGAGATGGCATTCTGGCTGTTTAAATAAGTCCTCTGATCAGAAAAAGTAGCTTTGCTCAGACCTATACATTTAATTTCTGTTTGAAAATGAGACTCCATACTGCAATGCTTGCAGTCTCTTGCTGAACCATAAAAACTTCGGTACAAAACCCACTACGAGCTACATTTTCTCTTGTAAATCATAGCATTTAATAAATGCACAATTAATTGAGAGGTGTTTCAGCTTCATCTACTGTTGCACAATAGGACACTGGCTAGACTGCTGTTATAAGTAATATTCTGTAGACACAACATTTGGAACCACTCAGGCTTCCATGTGGCTGCTTCTATTGTAAAGAGGTATCCTGAGTGATTCTGAAAGCCCAAGCACTTGTTCTGATTTGTCCATAAAAATGTAGCAGTGACTTTATTATTTAGTTTGTCCTGCTGACTAACACATATACCCACTCATGCTAAAGAATGTACATAATACAAAGGCTGTTATGTGCCTGTACTGGTTTTATAAGCAAAAATATCAATAAGCACTTGACTCTGAAGTTTTTACCATCCATTTTCCACTATGACTCTTAATGATAGCAGAAAAAGTCTTCAATTTCTTTCTTTGTGGTACATTATCAATCTCTATTTACTCTGAGATTTCTTCATGATGGGAGTCTTTTCCCTACACACTCTCACTTCCTCTAACAGCATAGACAAATTAAATTTCCTCAGAAGTTCTGCTTAGTTTGTTCCAGTCTAATACAAGTGTAATGATTATCCAGGATTCCAATCCTGAATCTACCTTTCTGAATAAATCCAGTTCTGGAATCAGTATCCACATCAGCCTGATGAGCCACAGTTTCATCTTATCACAGGAAATAATATTCTTATTTTGACATTACGTATTTTTTATTTTCATCTTATAAAGTAACAGTTTGTTGCAACTCCTAAGAAATATAATCCATTGTTTTAATCACAAATCCAAACTATTTTTAAACATAGAATCATAGAATNAGATGAAAGACTTCTTCATTTTGAAAGATGGAATTGATAGCATACAGGATGAGAGCCCTAAGTACAGGGTGAGGAATGCACAAAACAAGGAGATCTCATGAGAGAGCTGCTATTGGTTTGCTTTTAATGTAGAGCAAAATCCTACTCTCAGAGGTGTATGGACTTGGAATAGTGTTACCACCTGTCATTTAGTAAATCCAGATTTACAGAGGTGTAAACAGGAGCAGAATTTGTTTCAGACTCTCCAGGCAAGCTGAGAAAAAGCCCTCCCAGAATACATATTTCAATATCATCCCTTAGGTAGCAGCTAAATCAGAGTCTTTATGTTTCTTGCATGCAATATCAAGCTTCCATGCATCATACATCTTTATGTTTCCTTAACTACTTCATAGCCTTAAAAGAAGACTAGGTTGTATGGTTGGCTTTTTTTCCCCCCTCCATTTTACAAGAATATACATTTTCCAAGTCTAAAATAAACAAAATGTATTCATTCCTTAATTGGCTTTTGTCAGGAGACATTCTTCTTTTCAACTAAGAAAGATGTATTCTTTGATGTCTTCATTAAAAGATCTCACAATTTTTTTTTTGGTGAGAAATAATATATATGTATAAATTATATTGTAAGCTTTTGTATTCCCCTTTTTTGTCTTCCATAATGCCAGAAATGCCATTTTAAATGTGCATTACTTTAACAGGGTTTATGTTAAGCAACAAGGTGGGTATTGTTTTTTTTAATCTAAGTTTAAACAGTATGAAGAAGAGAGCCAATTGAAGTAAAGCATAGTTGCTAAACAGGATTAAGTTTGCAGCAGCTTCCTAAAAGTCTGCAAGAAAGCAGAGACAAGAACAGATCCCTGCAGCAGAAATGCATTTTATTCATAACTTCTATCCCAGATCCACGCTCTCCAAAGCGTCATTGTCATGAATCTTTGTTAGCAAACAATAACCTTCAGTGGTCTTACATTTTCTCTCTGTGCAAATTATGTATGTTTCATGTGACATTACTTACTTCCTCAACTAGCAAGGCTCTTCCGTCTGTTGGAAAGCCACCAGTGGTGATGTGCTATCAAAGTGAATTACCTTCTTACATGTCAGGAAATTAGGGCAATCCAGTGCCTTTCATCTAGCTCCTCTATACTGCCATCCTGTTCCCACAGGGTCTCCCATTCACTCTTCTCCTACTGACTTATATGGAAGCCATCACACGGAAATTAATTTCTCTGCGGCTTGAAAAAGGCATTTGTGAGTTAAAAAGAAGCTGTGTAACTGTATGTATGATTTGTTCCTGTGTAGCAGCTGGGCACCACAAAGAGGATTCCCATGCAAATCCTGTGTAAGTGGCTGAAAAAAACAAACATGATGAGGAAAACGAAGCAGAGAGGATGGGAGATCCAACAACACATATATGTAGAGGGCCTGTAAATGTCAGGAAGGCACTGTAGCCACTGGGTCTTCTGCTGCTGCCCAGGTAGAAGATTCAGGTATCACAGGCTCACAGGATGTCAGGGGTTGGAAGGGACCTAAAGAGATCATCCAGTCCAATCCCCCTGCCAGAGCAGGACCAGACAATCTAGCTCAGGTCACACAGGAACACATCCAGACAGGCCTTGAAAGGCTCCACAGAAGGAGACTCCACAACCTCTCTGGGCAGCCTGTGCCAGTGCTCTGGGAGCCTTCCAGTCAAGAAGTTCCCCCTTGTGTTGAGCTGGAACCTCCTGTGCTGCAGCTTCCATCCACTGCTCCTTGTCCTATCCCAGGGAGCAAGTGAGCAGAGCCTGTCCTCCCCTCCTGACCCCCAGCCCTCAGATATTTATAAATATTTATTAAATCCCCTCTCAGCCTTCTCTTCTCCAGAGTAAGCAGCCCCAGGTCCCTCAGCCTCTCCTCACCAGGCAGTACTCCTGTACCCTAATCACCCTCGTAGCCCTCCTCTGACCCTCTCCAGCAGATCCCTGTCCCTCTTCAACTGGGGAGCCCAAAACTGAGTGCAGTACTCAAGATAGGGTCTCACCAGGGCAGAATAGAGGCAGAGGAGAACCTCCCTCGAGGTGATGATGATAATGATGGGCTCTTTAATTTTATCTGCAATTCTTGTAATTCCAAATACTTGGATTATTATGGATGTAATAGACTCAGACAGGGGGATACTTTGATGTCTGAGGAGTTAGGCTGAAAGTAGTATTTGAATGGAAACCAGCTAACAGTGCTCTGTCCCCTACTATAAATTATACTTTGGATATAAAATACATATCTTCAAAAAGTGACAAGTGCTAAAAAACCTGTGAATGAACAGCTAAAGGAATGTTCCAGTTATCCATTACTATATCATCTCCGTTCTCTTCCTCTCACTTTTAGATCTCTCCTACCTACACAAGCATGCTTCTTTCCTCTCCTAAAATCTGGACACACTATGTACCCCTCTCACATACACCCATGCCCATGCCTCTTTTGACCTTTCATAGCTCTTTACATTGCCCTCCACACCTCCTATTTCTCCACGGGTGCACTGTGATACTGCTGCCCGTCCTCCTCCTCACTTGAGTCTGTCTCTTTGAGTGACTCCCATGCCTGTCATGACTTCCACATTGCTTGCTCAGGGGTTCACCTAATCCCAAACATTAAAATTCCTTTCCTAGACATTCCCATAACTGTTACCCATTTGCCTGTTTATACACCCAGGTTTGCCTCCCTCTGTACACATCTATCCGAGCTCCTTAGTTCCCCAGATTCCTCCTCTTAGCTCTCCAGATTCCTCCTCTTAGCTTTTTCATGACCTGTCACTGTAAACTGTTAAGTTAAAGAGTTTTGCTTTCAGTTACATCTGAAAATGATGTCTCTGTCCTGGGAGACAGGGAGCAATGCAGGAGAGCTAATTTCTTTGAGGCACAGTTAATCATATTAGGTTGAAAAACAACTTTATAATGAAGAGCTAGATTCTATCATCTTAATTGTTGCATTATTATTGTTACTGCATAACATGGCAGGCAAAGGAGATGCAAGCAGGTATTCCTTCTTTACATACTAACCAATGAGCACTCATCCAGTAGATATCTCTAGGAATACATTTATACCTGCAAAAACTTCCATTGAACACTAATAGCCACCTACAGTTGATGGCACGCATCTGTAGTAGACTTAAGTAAATCTGACTGCTGTTGTGTCTGTTTATGTATGCTGCTGCAGCTTCTCAGGAAGAACTGTGGCATACTCTTGTCTTTCTTAATGTTAGTGGCCCTGTTGAGTCTGAAATAGCCCTACTGAAATCAAGGAGCCATCAGATGAAGATAATGGTTCCCCACCCTCTACAGAAGAATCAAGATTTTGGTACCCTTGTGACTTGACCCAAAGCCACGAAGGAAGAAAGAGTAAATTTTACTAATCCACCCACTGTCAGGACCCCACCTGTTTTTTCCTTTCATGCAAGGCTTCATTGTCTCCAGAACTAGCCCCATGTTAACATCTTTAGCAAACACCTGGAGCCAAATGCATTGCAATGACTTTGTACCCTCCTCTCAATCCCAAGCACAGCTCCAGGCTGGGTAGGGAATGGCTGAGAGCAGCCCTGAGGAACAGGACCTGGGGGTCTGGGGTGATGAAAAGCTCAAAATGAGGCTGCAGTGTGAGTGCAGCCCAGACAGCAACTGTGTGCTGGGCTGCAGCAAGAGCAGTGTGGGCAGCAGGGCAAGGGAGAGGATTCTGCCCCTTTGCTCTGCTCTCCTCAGACCCCTCCTGGAGTCCTGTGTGCAGTTCTGGAGCCCCAGCACAGGAAGGACATGGAACTGTTGGAGCCAGTCCAGAGAAGGCCATAAAGATGCTCAGAGGGCTACAGCAGCTCTCCTATGAGGACAGGCTGAGAGAGTTGGGGCTCTTCAGCCTGGTGAAAAAAAGGCTTCCAGGAGACCTTAGAGTAGCCTTCCAGGATCTGAAGGGGGCCTACAGGAAGGCTGGGGAGGGACTATTGACAAGGTCTTGCTATGCCAGGACAAGGGGCAATGGGTTTAAAGTGTCAGAGAGGAGATTGGAACTGGATGTTAGGAGAAAGTTGTTTGCAGTGAGGGTGGTGAGACACTGGCACAGGTTGCCCAGGGAGGTTGTGGCTGTTCCCTCCCTGGAGGTGTTCAAGGCCAGGTTGGAGGAGGCCTTGAGTAACCTGTACTAGTGGGAGGTGTCCCTGCCTATGGCAGGGGGTGGGACTAGATGATCCTTGAGGTCCCTTCCAACCTTACCATTTTATGATTCTATGATTCTCTCCACAGCATGTACTGTCGAAGTACAAACAGCAGGGTTCTACCTACCTTGTCCTTCCCAGGATGTGGAAGAACACCTAGCAGCAATACATTTAATAGCATTCAATTGTATACAGAATTCAGTAATTTGCAAAGGGTCTCCCAGTCATTAGTGAGAATTAATGAGGTTCTACTGTAATAAAATCTCACTTCAAAATACAGAGTTTTACCGGAACATATGGGATTATAAAAGTAAATGTGCATCACATAATCTTATGCCACATTATATAGCACATTTTTAAAAAGGAAACACCCACAGGTCTGAACAACTTTTATTTTTATGCAAATACAGGATGCACAGAGACGTGCTTCCTTGTCACTTTCCTATTGTATCACCACAGTGCCAAAGGGAAGTGTCGTGTCTCACTTCGCTTAGCCTTTATCAATCTACCTTTGGAAGCACTCTCTGCCATTCATGGGCTAAAGAACTTCTGGCATAGCAAAACTGTTTTCTGTTCACATCCATCTCCTGTGACATGCAGAAGGAAGCCCCCGCAAGAGCTTTGTAACCCAATTCTCCTTGGGAATTCAATATGCTGCACAACTTACGCCCAGTCGTGAATGCTTTTTATAATCATAGCCATCATCTTTTTATTATGTCTTGGACTTGAAGAGTCCTGAAAGCAGATGTAACTCATGATGACCTGACTTCAATGGGAGAATGAACCAGGTGGCTAATTGTCTCTAAAACAAATACACTGATAATTAGCAGAAGAGCACAATGCAACAGAAGCCTAACCATCAACCTTTATTTAAGTTAAGCAAATGGGTGAGCAAATGATGCAGCTGCATCGTACTTTGACAAGTTAATAAGGGAACCATACTTCATTTAGTCAGCTACAGTAGCCAAAGCATGCCCTCAGGACCTGGTATCAATGATTCTGTAATGGTAAACTTATACAAAATGGAAAAAAAATATCAACAGCTTCTCTTCCTGAGCCAGTCGCTCCACCAGCATTTCACCCTGAGTACCTCAGTTCAAACCTTGTCTTACATACTTAAAAAAGGAAATAACCATGGTGCCCTCATCTTGCTTTACACTTGCCCATGTCATAAAAAGAAGCACATTGGCATTCTATGCTGAGGAGCAGTCTAGGAACAAACAGCAAAGGAGCTGCCAGTTAGGCTGTATTGCATTGGCAGTGCTGCACCGAGGAGCTTACTCGCTAATGGCTCACAGAGTAGCTGGCTTTAGCTACCATTGCCAGTCCCCCCATATTTACAAGCACTAAACTTCAGCCCATTGATTCCACAAAAAGCAAACAAAGAAAATGAGTGGAGCTTGCTTCAAAGGTATTAGCAACTCAGAGACTTTAATACTCTCCATGTTAAAACACAGATTGCTTTGTAAATGGTGTCACACAGCAGCCAAAAAAGAGCACCGTGTTAAATACTCCATGCAAACAACTCCAAAGGTGTTGACAGAGAGGTGGAAAAACAAACATTTCCAAGTCATTCCCATGATCCTCGTTACATTTGTGACACTGATCAGATAATTCAGACTCTGGTGTAGGAGGTAATATTCTCACCTTTGTTATCTTGCTTCAACATTTACCATTGGTTATGCTTAAAAGAGGAACATAAACAACAGTGGTTAACTGATCATCTGTGAGTGTTCTGAAGTGCTAGAGAGAACAAAAATCAGGACCTTTTACTCAGTACTTCCAGGTTAGATTGAAAACCAGTTTAAGCACATCCATTTAGGGGAACCTCACTTTTGTTCAGAAAAAGAACTAGAAAGCAGAACTAGAAATAAAGCACAGACCCAATACACCTACATTGTACCTGTCTCATCTTCATATCTCCTCCCTGTACTGCAAGCAGCAATACATAGTAATCCTAGCTGCACCCAGCCCACCTCACCAAAGATACTTGGCCCAGAGCAGGTTTTGTCAAAGCCTGTCAAACACACATCCTAACCTCTTTACAAATGAGTCTCAACAGGTTTACCCTGGCATAACACTGGGGTAAAACAGTGGTGAGATTAGCCTCTTCTCGAGGTCCAAAGGGAGCGAATCATAAAAATTAAACAGATTAAATAGTGAAAAGTTGAATTTTCCCCTTACATAGAATCATAGAATGGTTTAGGTTGGAAGGGTCCTCAAAGATCATCTAGTGCCAAACCCCTGCCATAGGCAGGGACACCTCCCACTTGTGCAGGTCACTCAAGGCCTCATCCAACCTGGCCTTGAACATCTCCAGGGAGGGAGCAGCCACAACATCCCTGGGCATCCTCCCTGGGGATTCTCTCCATCCTTTTCCTCTCCACCTTCCCCCTTTCAGCACCACCTCCCCTTTCTCCCCCCACACCACTTTTTTTTTTTTTTCTTCCCCCTTTTATCCCCCAAACCCAGAGCACCTGGGTGCTGTTGGAGTCTCCTCCCACCCCAGGTGTGAGCACTTTGCCCTTCTTGCCCACTCCCCTTTATAATCAGCCCCAGGAAAGGCAGCAGCCCTAAGCTTGCCCAACTGGGCAGAGGGATCCTCCTCCTGTCATCACTGGTGAGTCCCCATGGTGCCCTCTGGGTGAATGGTGGAGGTGATCTAAAGGCCGGGGGGCCTGGTGGCCCCCCGGTTAGGTAGGATAGGCAATTGATGGCTAATTTGATGTTACCTCTAGGTGCTGCCTGGGCCTTCTCACTCAGGCTGAGCTTCTCTATGCTTAGCTGCTGCTTTCTGCTCACTTAGGATGAGCTGAAGTACTTGGCTGAACTGGTAGCTCTGGGGGGAGTAGTATTGTGCTGCCATGGAACTGTTGTGGTTGGACAAGTCCTCTGAGAGCATCCACAGCCTCCCAGGGCAACATGTTTTTGGCTTCCACTTTTAATAGTCTAAGGAATTGTTATTAGAGTGATCAAAGGGAGAACTCACAAATGCAAGAAATATGACAACTAAGCATCAAGCTAGTGTGGCAAAGTAGATTGTTTTCTTTCCATTTCCTGTTACATGCTGCTTTGGAACTTTATTTTGATGTAGATTTGACAAAAGTCTTATTGCATTTCAGTTTCTGGTGCATAGGTCTACTGAAAGAAAGAATAAAGGGAAAATGAAGAGATTGTCAGAACAATAGATGCTTTAAAAAACAATAAGAAATCTGCTGAGGGTTTAGATTTGCAGAGTATACTTTAACAAACAGAAAGAAATAATAGTTGCTGGGGAAAATAATCTCTTGTCTGTACTTGCACCCCTTAAAGACACTTGGCTGTTCACTAAACTATGGGTATGTCTCCCTGACCTTATAAATAATTAGCTGCGCTTTAATGGTTGAACTTAAGAATAAATTAGAGTATTTTTTCCTTTCAGTTCTTCTGTTAAATTAAGTTAATTAATAGATGTTGGGGTGTTTGGTTTTGGTTTAGAGGGGGCTTGGGATTTTGTTTTTGCTGTTGTTATTGTGGGTTGTTTTGGTTTATTTTATTTTCTTTCCACCAGATGATTTATCATTTAATTATCACATTGAAAGACATATTTAGAACCCTTAGCTTTTGGTTTTCACTCATATAACTTTCTGGGAATACTAATAAATGCATGGAAGAATATTAGCTGTTGTCCAGCTTTAAATTTACCATTGTGAGATGAAGACACTTTCCATTTCCTCAATAGTTTTTCTTTACCTTGGTAAGAATTATAATATCATAATGTCCTCAGAACACAAATTTACTATGATTTCACCAAGTAAACTGTGGCTTAATATTGGCTGGCTCCAACTTAGCATGTATTTTTTGCATTACTTGTTTCCCTGAATAACTGGCATAGGGCCAGCAGTTTAGCCCCTTGGGTTTTTTCTTTCATGGAAGTTTTTTTACCTCCTACTTACAAATTCTGTTCCATAGCTCTTTCCTGAGGTTCCAGGACGTTTTTCTCTCAGAGGTATTTCAGGAGCAGGCATCGTGGATAAGGTGTGAAATGTGACTCTCAGTTGCTGAGTTGCAGCAGGCATTGGAAAGCATATGACTCCTCACATGGAACCTCTTCCCTTTTAGCACAGGCAGGTAGCATGTATCACCAAGCACATGCTTCTGACTAGTGCAACAATACTATCAGGGTAAGTTTTGTTCCTGTCTGTGGTTTTTCATTTTGTGACACTAAATAAACAATGCTCAGGACCGACAGATCCACATATTCGCTCTAAGGACCACCTCTCAGAAAATACTTGTGGGAAAGACAGCAACACTGAAGGAAGTTTCCTTCAAAAGGTGTAATTTTAAAATAAAATATATGGTTTTTTTAAAATTTTTGTTACTATTGTAATAGTAAAATATATATTTATTTGCAGAGGAAAACTACAGATTCAATCAAAATATTAACATCCCTTTTAAGCTGTGTGCTGATATTATCTTCTGTAACAAAATGCACTATAGGCATTTGCACACCAGTTGTACCACTCCTACAAGTTAGAATCACTGTAAATGCCCTTTTACTGAGTGTTCCTTCCTCTTTTTTTCCCTGAGACCTCTTCCTTATTTCCTAAGTCTGTATGTTACCATGTAGAAACCACTACCATGTATTTCAGCTTCGTTTCTCCTATTCTGATGACTTAAAACCAAAACTAGATCAGGAAAGGAAGTTCTGAGTGGGGCTACATATCAGTAGCATGGAAGCTCCTTCTCCAGAATAAACCTGTGGGTATAAGGTCTGTCTTTCCTTCCCTCAGAAAGAATGAATATATATGTATACAAAATATACACCAAAAACTTTCTTTGTAGGCACATCAGACTCTACATTCATACTTTCATAATTGTTGTGGTAGGCCTAAGAGCAAGTTGTGTTCTGGAGTCTTCCCTAAAGAAGCTTTTCTTGGATCTGCTCACTTGAGAGCCAGATGTAAAGACACAAATGCCCAGGGCATTCTATTTCCTACTTTAAGACATGTGTATTTACACTTATACATATCTTTCAAGTACTTTAAAACAAGATGTTTTGCTTAATGTTTTAGCCAGTACTGGTGGTTGCCAAGGAGGAATCTTCTCACTTAGGCCTTGCTCTTCCTTATTACATGGTATTAGATGACTAGAAGTATTAAACAGATCAGGTTTTTCACCCATTGTCTAATTTAACAAGCCTTTTGCCACAAAGCACTGAACTGCTCCTTAGATTTTTCTCCCATATCAACTGAGGAGATTCCTATTAGGGGAATAATTCACTTAATTGCTTTTATAAATAAATAAAATCCCTTGTTTGAAGCCTTTTAGACATACTGATGCTCAATCACCCAGCCCAAAGTCTTTGGTAAAGTGATAATTAGGTGTTAATAACTAACCAGATAACCACAGAGGTTATGTCTCCAGGCAGCCATTAGTGTTAAGCAAGAGTGAAGGTATGAAAACATCAGGTTCTCAGGAGCATTCAGCCCTACTGAATTCTGGAAGGGTCTGATAAATTTGGAGTCACTGACCTGTCTTTGTAGCCTCATGCTACTGTGACACAGTCTGGTGTGCTTTAAAAGACTCAACCTTGGGAAGACTCAATACTCATGATAAAACCATGATGCATTTAAGCCCATGAACCTTACTGTACCCCTGTCTTGGCAGCGAGGAAAACCCTCTTCAGATAAGTGCAAATGATACAACTTTGTTCCATCCAGGGGAGGGTTCTTTTAAAATGTGCATGACTTATTGCCTGGGAATTCTTGTGTTTTCAGAGGTGAAAATTTAATGTAAATTATTCTCTCAGTTGACTTTGGAGCTCTTCATACATCTTCCTTCCATCTGCTAAATTCACAAAAATATAAGATTTGCCATTACAAGATCCATATTGTGTTCAAAACAAAAAGAGTTTGTGATGTAATAGAGGATTTTTCATCCTCTTCCTTTCTGATGTCATTTTCACATTGATCCTCTATTTTCAGCAAGCATTCCAACCTAAGTAAGATCTAAAGGATACACAAGAAGATGAATCGCTTATGTGGTGCTTAAGGTGATACACCCCTAGTTTCAAAAAGGTTTTTTTCTTTGTCAAGATGCTAAAAAGTATGTGATAAATCATAATAATCACTACAATTAAAGTGGGATACTTGACCTATTGCTTGACACAAAGCCTACCAGCTGCTATTGTGATGAGAATTCTCTGTGATGAAGTGGGTCACTGCAAAGCAGCATTCAAGCATATTCTGCTACTCTGTGATAAGTAGACAAGTACACTGTAAAATTTTGTTTTCAACAGGGAGTCCAATTCATCCTAAAGTAATTCAGCTAGTTTAACAACACCAGTAATTAATGTGACATTCCTCTTTCTTTAATCTTCTGTTTCCTATCCCTATTGAAATCACAACTGATGCTAAGTGCACATATGTGAAGCATTGCCCACTTTATAATGGTATCAACAGACTTTGGGGAAAAAGCCTGAGAATCAGCCTTTATAAAATGACTGAAATGTAAACACCTCATTCTCTTTGTGGATTCCTGATAAATTCACTTATGGTGATAGCACAGTCCTGAAAGTCACCTCGGGGAAGTGACAAAGCCAATTCAAATTGTGCAAAGGAATTGCAGCCCAGACAGCCAACAGAGTCCTGGGCTGCATCAAGACAAGCATGGCCNAGTAACTGGGGCTTGCCATTATGCAGGTAGGAGATAGAACACATTTCTTCTTCCTGGACATGGATCATAATTCATGAGGAGGCCATGAAACCTTGTACATGCCATAGAGATTCCTTGATGTGCCACAACCAGGGAAGATCAGGATCACTGCTTTCCCATACAAAATCTCACTTTTCATCTGAACTAAGACACCAGTGTGCCTCTGCCCTTCATGTGCTTCACATTACCATTATTTTCACAAATTTCAGATCACTTCAGGGGATGTTAGGTTCAGGTAGTATTCCTTTGGCTACATTAAAAACACCAAATCCAACCCTTTCTGAAGTGGTAATCAAAACTCTTGCTCACTACAGGAGACAGTGCTTGGTCTTACAGCTTTGACACCTCGTAACTAGTAAGACTAAGATGATGAGCAGTAATAATTTGATTATTTTTGGGCCAAAAATTTCCCTAGTATCATTTCAATAAACTGGATTTAAGTAAACAAATAAGTACATAAACAAATAAACGAACAAGTAAATAAACAAATAAGCAAATAAATTAAGATAAAGCATTGCAATCCCTTCTTTTAGAATGCTTAAACAACACACTTAGAATAAAGGCACCTGTGAATACAAGTGCTATGGAAGGGGTAATTAATTACTGTGAGACGATAGTTTAAAAATATTAAAATATAGTTTATTAATATTAAATATTCAGAACTTGCACCACCCTGACCACCATTTAATAATAATAACAGGCTCTTTGCAATGTTATGGAAACTATATACAGGTTATAATAGGATCTGGAAATAACTATTAAATATATACACTAACTGAACTCGATTTTAAACTGGAAGAGAAGGCTTTGCGGGCAGTGCGCTGCTTGCTCACTAGATGGACGCAAGGAGCAAGTTTCTGCTTATGGCAGAAGGCAACAAGAGGCTTTTGGTATTTACTCACAAAAAGGTTATTATCTGACAGTTACCCAAGGCTCGCGGCAGGGTTGCTATCGGTAGCCGTNCTTCCAAGCTTTCTTGTTTTCTGATTGACCCTGTACATTTGTAGGTCAGCACTATCTCTTCTTCTAGAAATGTCAATGTTCCCTCCTGCCAACCAACAAAATATTTTCCTCCAAGAGTTTGAGAATGATTCTCCTCAGATGTTTGATCATAAATCTTCTCAATATACTGAACAAAATGTGGCATGTCAGGACAAGTTGCAGACAGCTTTGCTGAGGTTGTCTCAATTCAGATTTAAAATTACCTGAAATTTTCCCTAAAAAAAAAAAAAAGGTATGTGCAATCCACCTTTAAGAACACAATTCAACATTTCACATTCCCAAAGTGATTAGCAACAAACCAAATAATAATTACTTTCAGACACTCAAAAAAACATGCTACACACATTTATGTAGGAATTACCATAATAATATTATCACTAACACAAATATGCACATATGAAAACATCTCAAAGTAAACATAACATTTGCACATAGTAAACACCCATATGTCTCAATAAACACAATTTTAAACTTTAATATGGCTCTTGTGTGGTTCTTTTAATTGAGGATGAAAAATTAAGAAAAAAGCTGGGGTGGATCCTGTCGTTTTCAAGGTATTCAGAACTGGTAGTGGGTAGAAGAGGTTGACACACCCTGGACACTTAGGTGGTGTCAGGGCAGGGTCTATAGTTAGTACTCAGAGAACATGTATCAGTTTTAAGTGCCTTTAGCACTACATCACTGAAAAAGATGTGGTCTGTGCTCTTGGTGCTGTGGCTCTGATCCTGATTTTGGCTACCAGAAGGTCTGAGCTAGTGGCAAATATCACCCAAGGCATTCATGATTTCTTTGCATTAGTCGCTGATGCACAAATATGTTCTCCTTCTCTGCATCCACTGGTAGCTAAGGATACCTTTGCAAGTCTAGCAAAGGTGTAAAGGAAGAGGACAAAATTAGGAACCTCTTCTGAAGAACGGTCTATATTTTGGTATAATTTTCAAACACTGTTTTGATGAAGAATAGCCTTATAAAACTTTTAAATATTAAACAGAGTTTAACAGGGCCAAATTCTGCCTGTGGCTACAAATTTTACAAACTGTTTGACTTTAACAAAGTGTTGGGAATAGGAAGGACACTGCCAGGCTCACAAGGTCTTCATTAAGATTACCTCTCCTGGCCTCCTTTGGATAAATGCATTCTGTCATTCTACCATGGACATTTGTAAACAGAAAACTGTTCTTCTTCCTGGTTCTTGCTTCTGGCAATTCTCCAGTCTGTCTTCCCTTTCTTCCCTTACACTATTTTCAAGCACACCAGTTGTCTCAAAGGTTTCAGAGAGCTGTATTTTCACCATTGAAGTCTTCAGCAAAGCCTTAGGGCTTTTACAGCTTGATTTTGAGACACCAGACTGTGTTTCCATTATCAACTACTAAGTAGAATGAAAATATCACTTGAATTCTCAACTGAACCAGTGTGTTATGGACATACTGATGGAGCATAAATATCAGAAAACCAAGATAACATAGAGTTGTTTTTCTGATCGTAATAGTACTGCATGAAACAGAGACAAGCTGGCATATGTTTCTAACTGTTCCCTCTGCCTTTAACACATAACATTGATGGCATTACACAATTTGTTAACATTAGGGTAAATTTAGTCAGGAGTCCTGAATACCCCAAAACAGCTTTTACAGATTCTAAACTGGGTCTGGTGCCTGAGTTTTTCTTCAAATCCCTCCGTGCAGAATGGAGACTGGGCAGCAAACTTCCTAACTGCGCCCATACGCTCATAAACATCTGCAGCAAGCCATAACTCTGCAGAATGTGGGAGCCACATTGCTGTGACATTTTGGTTATGAACGTTAGAGGAGCATGTGGCTTTGAATCGCAGTGCCATGGATTTTAGGGATCTCAGGCAGAAGCCAGCTCTCTGACTCGTGCAAGGGTTCGACGCATCCTGAAAAACTCTCACCGAGCAAAAGATGTGCGGCACGAAGACCTTCAAACTTGGTGGCAAAAGGAGGCTCAAGGTGAGGAGAGAGGGCAGCACCCCTTGGGAAGGCAATGGTTAACTGGTCGTGATCATACAAGCAGGCAGGCAGCTCCACCACTGCAACAAACAACCAATTATTAACACCAAGCAATTTAGCAGCTCAACTTAGAATAAGCAGCACATTGGGCACCGAGCACACAGTGGCAGACTGTCTATGGCTCTCTGCTACCAGCCAGCCAGCAAATTTTATTTTTTGCCCTAAAAAGAGTTCTTTCAAAACTCCAATATAATAGTCTATTCTGTGCCCAGGAATAATTTTAGAAGGGCTGAGTCCCAGACATTCTTTTCACAGGTGCAAGGCAGTGCATTTGCACCTCCAGCTACAGCCACTGTTTCCAGAGGCTGAGCTACCCTGGCATCAGCAGAGCCATCGTACTGAATTTCTCCATTTTCCTTACCAATTTGCACCACCATGAGCAGGTCTGCCCTGTCCAAATCCAATCCCCTAGAGGTGTGCAATTGCAGCAGTATATATAGGAAATGAAACAGCACAGTCTAGATCCCAGGTTTTGAAAATCTGTCTTCATCAAAATCAGCCAATTGTAGCAATGCAGCACTGTTTTGTTAAAGGGCGCATTTCTTCTTCATATCTTCCAGTGCAAAACTTCCACCTGCACAAAGGTCTGTTAACACTGAAGGAAATCCCTTAAAAGATGCATTTCTTTGAACAACACTGACTAAAATTAGAAAAAATATTAAATGAAAGCAGCTGGTCAGCTACAGCCACAATATTATCCCAACTTCCTTCACAGGAGGTATTATGATAACATTTTGGGGTTTTCTTCCTCTGCTTGCTGCCACTTGGGTATAATATTTCTTTCATGCTACTTATATACAGATCAGGAGCACTTCAACTGAATTCAGGCTGTACTGCATGTTGTCTCCAGCACACTCAGCATGGCCTTTAATTTGGAGCTGGCCAGCATCTGGGTGTGTATCCCAGAATCACACAGAATCAGAGGATGTTGGGGTTGGAAGCGACCTAGTCCAACCCCCTGTCAGAGCTGAACCGCTTACAGTAGGTCACACACAAACACTGGTGGGGGCCAGTAGGGAGAGAAGAAAAGCAAAGGTTATTGACTGCTCTGCCAAAGGTACCCTACAGCTTTCTTCCTCACTTTGACCATAGCTGTGTAAATGTGTGGACAACTGAAGATAAGATGCTTCTCAGCACATCTCCAGGATCATAGATCCAGAGCCATGGGAAATAGACCATGAAACATCTGGGTGCTTTGCAAGAGCTGCCTCTGACATTCAGGCAATGTGTGTGTCTGCTCGTCCTCCCCTTCATGCAGGAGAGCAGTGAGCACCCACACACACAGACTTTGCACCTTTCCCCTGACACGTAGGCTCTCCACACTACCTCAACATTTCTGCTTTGTGCTAAAGTCCCAGCAAAACTAACCATGGGCCCCAAACAGCTTGAACTCAGTGACATGAGCCACTTGTGCTGCCCAATCTCCCAGATGCCCCCAGACTTTGTCCACTGCGTCAGCTCAGAGGGGTTTATGACTCTGATGTAACTTACTGAAACCCTTTTTGCCTGCTTACTTATCCATCCAGAGCCTTAGAGAGGAGGGCAATGGGCCCCAAACTGTTGGACTGTCCCCAGCTAGTTTTGCATATTCCTTCCCCCTCAAGGAAGGGTCTTTATTTGTCTGCTGTCATGATGGTTTTAACACCCCATTTACATAATACTTTTTGAAATGGACCCTGAGGCCTGCTCTACACTAGAAAGTGTTTGTCAGTGGACTTCTCAGCAACCCATCCTACTGTGGCTGCTGCCATACCAGCAAAAGGGCAGTTTTCCCAGCATGACTTCTACATTATCTTCTTACAAATTAAGCTGCATTAGCAAAAATATTTCATAGAATCATAGAATCAGTCAGGGTTGGAAGGCATCACAAGGATCATCTAGTTCCAACCCCCCTGCCATGGGCAGGGACACCCTACACTAGATCAGGCTGGCCAGAGCCTCATCCAGCCTGGTCTTAAACACCTCCCTGGGCAACCTCTTCCAGGCTCTCACCACTCTCATGCTGAAGAACTTCCTCCTCACATCCAGTCTGAATCTCCCCACCTCCAGCTTTGCTCCATTCCCCCTAGTCCTGTCACTACCTGAGAGCCTAAAAAGTCCCTCCCCAGCTTTTTTGTAGCCCACTTCAGATATTGGAAGGCCACAAGAAGGTCACCTGGGAGCCTCCTCTTCTCCAGACTGCACAGCCCCAACTCTTTCAGTCTGTCCTCACAGCAGAGGTGCTCCAGCCCTCTGAGCATCCTCATGGCCCTTCTCTGGACACACTCCAGCATCTCCACATCCCTCTTGTAATAGGGGCTCCAGAACTGGACACAGTACTCCAGGTGGGGTCTCACCAGACTGGGGTAGAGGGGGAGAATCACCTCCCTCAACCTGCTGTCCACATTTCTCCTGATGCAGACCAGGCTCTGGTTGGTTTTCTGGGCTGCAAGTGCACACTGCTGGCTTATGTTGAGCTTCTCTTCCACCAGCACCCCCAAGTCTCCTCAGGGGTGCTCTCCAACCAGGCACTGCCCAGCCTGTGTTTGTGCTCAGGATTGCCTCGACCCAGCTGCAGGACCTTGCACTTGGTCTTGTTGAATCTCATGAGGTTGGCTTGTGCCTACCTCTCCAGACTGTCCAGGTCCCTCTGGATGCCATCCCTGCCCTCCAGTGTGTCAGCTGCACTACACCGCTTGGTGTAATCAGCAAACTTCCTTTCCAGCAAAAAATATCTATATAGTCTGTATTTTGCTCAATAATAGAAATTTCTTTTTAAAAACTATGTTATGCTTTTAATTGCCTTTTCTATTCAAGCTGAAGTTTCCGCTGTAGCCATAGCTTCATGCAACTATAGTTATGCTTTAACAGCATCCTTTTAAGTATAACAGGTATAATCAGTTCACAGGTTAGTGATAGCTTTTTTTCCTCAACACATGCATTAAAAAACAATATGGCTTTCATCCATTTTCTGTAACCAAGGATTTGTGCATATGGAAGCCATATGGAGTGTAAGAGCTTGCCTATATCAGAAATTCTAACAATATATAGTAATGTGGGAATTTAAACCACTGTAGTTGAACAATATAACCCTTTTTCCTCCACAAGGATGTGAATGTGAGTGTGCATGTGAGTAAAATGAGTGGTTCTTATCCATTTTTGCCTCTGTTGCTCTGAAAGCAGTTTACCTAAAACAAAAAAACAAAGAAGTGTTTACTTCAGAGTGAGAGTGTCCACATGGAGAGTTTTGGTGAAATAAATAAGGCATTTTAACTCTATGAGTATCATTTGTCATTCCCACAAACACAATTGGTTCTATATCAAACTCCTATATCATATTTTCAAATATAGCTTCTTGTCACTGGCAACATTTGCATTTTAGCAATTTGCATTGCTTCTTGCAAATTAAAAATTAAAAAAAAAATTAAAAGTTAAAAAAAAAGTGTTCAGTTGAGATTTGCAAATGAGCAAAGGCAGCCAGGTGAAGGCAAGCAGGAGAGAAGGGGGAGGGTTGAAGGTGAAGGTGAGAGAGAAACCACAAGAAAATGCCAGACTTGCTGGAAGGGTTTGGTTTTCCCTTCAACCAAAGTTGTTAAGTCCAAGTTTGCACCAAAAAGTCTAAGTTCAAAGGGCATCAGTAACTCCCCTTTAAAAGCCCATACTTACTGATTTCAGGGTATAACATAATTAGGTCTCATATTATTCACACAAGCTGTGCAGTTCTCACTGTAAACTTAGATATTATTCAGGAAATCAAAGTAATCTCTTGTGAGAATTAAAAGAACAATACATTTGAGAAATGATTGCTACCACTTTTGAAACTGCATTAATGTTCATTATTTATGTAATATACAAGTTTAAAAGGGGATGATTTTTTTTTTTTTTTTTTAAACTTCACTGCTAGTATGAAAAAAAAAATCTTTTTTGAGTTCTTGGAATCAAATGAATGCAAGTTTCCCTTTTTTGCATGGGGTGATGAAGATAAATGTATCACTGCACATTAAAAATGCATCACACGTTTTAAACACTTATGTGTGTGGTGCTCTTTGTGTTAAAAAACACACACACACACAAAAAATAAAATCTCAGAGCACTGCTGAGAATGCACCCAGAGACAGAGCTATTGTTCAGAAAAAGCCAGATTAAGCAAACATGCCTGTAGTCTTGACTTGGAGGCATTTATGGAATTAACATTCTGAGTCTCAGCTGGCACCATGTTCCAAAGCTGGGGGCAGAACATGCAAAGCCTTTGGCACCCAAGAGTTTCCACTGATATTCCTGTTACAGACAAAAGCCCATCATTTTACACAACTCTGAGTCATTCCTCAACATGTGTATTCATGGAAACAAAAGTTAGCATGCGTGGCCTTAAGTTATGCAGTGCTTTAAAGACTGCTGGAACTGCCCTGACACCACCAGGCAGCCAATGAGTGACATGACCTTAATACAGAATTGATCTGGCTGGCCTGGGTTATTAATATTCAAGGGCAGCTTAGTTCTCCATACAGTGCAATTTGTAAAGATACACATGATCAGGGATTTATGGAAACCTAGACTAAATGTGACAAAACAGTGGAACGTTTCTGCTTTTATCTGGGATTTCAATGCTTCCCAGTCCTTTGGAAGGGAGCCCTAGGATTTGTTCCTTTTCCCATGCCAAGTAGCAGGTGATTCTGTTCTTTAGCTCTGACTGGGTTCACCACTATCTTTCATGCTACATGCTAACACCAGTTTTCACTATTGCTCTGGTTACTGAAAGAGTCTTGTGTCTGGTATCGTATCTGCTACAGTACACAGATAATTCAAGCAAAAAAAGAAAGCAACAATAACAAAAAACTCCAGCAAAATGGAAAGACTTCAGTCCTTGACATAGAATCATAGAATGGTAAGGTTGGAAGGGACCTCAAGGATCATCTAGTTCCAACCCCCTGCCATAGGCAGGGACACCTCCCACTAGCACAGGTCACTCAAGGCCTCAGCCAACCTGGCCTTGAACACCTCCAGGAAGGGAGCAGCCACAACCTCCCTGGGCAACCTGTGCCAGTGTCTCACCACCCTCACTGTAAAGAACTTCCTCCTAACATCCAGTTTCAATCTCCCCTCTGCCAGTTCAAACCCATTGCCTCTTGTCCTGTCATTGCAAGACCTTGACAATAGTCCCTCCCCAGCCTTCCTGTAGCCCCCTTCAGATACTGGAAGGCTACTCCAAGGTCTCCTCAAAGCCTTCTCTTCTCCAGGCTGAATTGTCACAAGAACAAGTTGATGTCCATCATCAGATGCTGCTACTCCCAGCTGGTCAGCTGGTAATACATAAAATTTGTGAAATACTGATACTTTGCTTGTTCTGGTACAGCCTAAGATCCTACATCAACATAACTCCTAAGTCAACAAAGCAAAAACACAGTGCAGAAGGATAAAAAAGTACTGAGTCTTTAGAGAAAAAAAAATCAAAGGCAACGATAGGGTGGTGCTTAATTAGTCAGGAGCTAGTGGCACAGACAAGGTCCTGGTATCATGGAAGAAAGAGAATAACAAACTCTTAGCCAACAGTGAAATGCTGTTACAAAGAAAAGAAAAGGAAAAAAAATAAAGTCATTCTGGCATGTGTTAACCAGAACATCCTGTGTAAGACATGGGAAGATATTGTCTCCCTCCCCTCATTACTAGCAAGCTCAGTGGAAGCTATGTGTCAGCACTCAGTGTCAGCACTCAGTGTCATGCTTTATGAAAGATGTAGACACATTGGAGAGACTGAGGAGCAGCAGGAACAGTAAGGTGTTCAGAAAATGTGATATAACAGGAATATCTGAATTAGGAAGAAATCTATGATAAGCCCTAATTATCACACTCTGGTGTGGTAATGAAGGAACCACTTAAAGGCACAAAGAAGCAATTGGCTTATTTTTCAGCAGAGAATTCGTGTGTAGATGTATGTATAAGAAAAAGTATCCATCTCTGGAAAATGGAAACTATGTGGAACCTCCATTGGGGAGGGAGGTTTTTAAGAATAAATTAGACATAATTAGGAGTGGTCTGGTTATACTTCTTCCACTTTAGGCAAAAGGAGGAACTAGATCACTTCTATGGTCCAATTGATTTTCAAGACTCCTGCAGCATTGTACCTTCCCACTTTTCCTATTACATTCTGCTGTGTTGCAGTCAATCCCAGCCAATTAATGTGTCACTTGTTTTACTATTGTTAGTCTTCAGCATAGTCCTTTTTCACTGTGCATGTTATTCCCTTCCTGGGCTGTTATCACGCTGAGCATTGGAATAAGCATTACTTTGGCTAAGCAGACACCAGGGTTTCTAAAAAACAGAAGGTTAGCATAGTTTCCTTCATAAATACCTTCTGGAATATAGTGGGTTTAGCATCTGCATGGTACATGTAGACCGGTGGCTGATCTGTTCCAGAGATGCTCAGGCTCCATCAGCATGTGGCTTACTGACAGTAACAAATAGCAATGATAAATTCAGGTTTGCTTTGACTTTGCCTTTAGTCTAAGAAATAGACTCAGTTTCCATTTGTCTTCATCGTAGGTGACTCTCAACAGATAATGACAGCTGGCAAATGGCAAAGAGCAAAAAAGCCAAAATAATGTTCTGAAGTGGGAATCATATCATCACCTGACACTTCCAAAATTGTGCTGTACTCTGAAGGCACCCAGTTCTTTGAGTTTCACAACATTTACCTCAGCCTGCAACAGATGGTGTAAGAAAGACTTCTTAATCCCTCTTCATCTTCCTCAAAAAAAAAAAAAACCAAAAACCTCACCACAGAAAAACCCACAATCCTGTTGCTCTGCCTTCCCAAAAGAAAAAAGAAGGATTTCCTAAAAATGTTGTCCAGACATGCGAAAAGAAGGTAAGAAATGAGAGTCTGCCAAATGTGGCTACATTCTTCTAGAAATACAAGTTGCTACTGGGAAGCATGTGGGCTTAGCAGGTTCCTTCCAAGTTATAGGAACCTACATATTCATAGCTCCCTACCAAACACAAACATCACATTAATCAAGGTGATAGAAAGACATATTGCCTCTATAACTAGGTGGGAAGTGAAATACTCTATCCTACAGTTCAGTCTTCACAGTCTGCAGAAAAGCCATGGGAAAATTATGAGGCTTAAAAACATTAGGAGTATCAGGACTTTCATGATTTATTAAAACCATAGATTAGTTTTCACTCCTGCGTTATTTCTACATTTTAATCAGATATTTTAGCATCAGGATCAGCAAGCGTACACTGTCTCTCAGAGTTTTAAACAAGCCATTTTAATGAAAAGATAACCTGGAACCAGGCAGTATTTTGGGGAGGAAAAAGCTGGAGTTGGTAATCTGCTCCCTTACTGACATAACAAACAGTCAACATAACTCTGCAACGATGCAGGATTTAACTTTTGTACGTTTTTATTATATCCAGAATACCAAAGATAACTGGATTTATTCACAGAATGGCTGTCATTGAATTCAGTTTTCTGGTACAATTTCCTTCCCATATAAACCCATAAAAAATATGATGGGTGAAACATTAGGGCTGCTTAAAGCAGAAGCTGATGTATATCCATACGAAAAGAACAGATAGATTGCAAAATGTTTATGTCTTTTACATTTTTTACTGTATTAATAAGGAAACACTGTGATTACCAATCAAAAAAGACTCAGGAGTGCTGCTTGTAAAGTGCACTATTATAAAGATTTATATCTGTATCTGGGGAGTAATATAGAGCATTGATATTTTAAGGAGCTCAGTTCAAAATCTCTTTATTCAATAAAAGTCCGTGAGAGTGAAATATATTTTTCCTGGGGCAGCAGTGTGAGCATCATTGTTTGTTTAGGATAGAAGCTGTAGAGATTTAAAAAAAAAAAAAAAATATATATATATATATATGTCCAAAATCTTTCAGAATTAATCATGAGAAAGTTTTCCTGTGTTTAACTGAAATCTTTTACAACATGGCATTAGGCAGTCAAAAAAAAAAATCAGTTCCTGACATACATATATTTGGTTAATTTTGGACAAGAAGATACCTGTATTTAACATGTATTTCATGAACCACAAGGTATACCTCAAAACATCCTGAGAAGGTGACTGCTTTACATATATTTTAAAAAACAAACCACCAAGAGAAGAGTACAAACCAGGCCTCTCGTTAGGCATAATAATGCCTACATCTTTATCATTGCCACTCCTGGTACCCTCCATTCCACTAATACCACAAGAAGCAATTGTATCATAGAATCATAGAATGGTAAGGTTGGAAGGGACCTCAAAGATCATCTAGTTCCAACCCCCTGCCATAGGCAGGGACACCTCACACTAGAACAGGTCACTCAAGGCCTCGGCCAACCTGGCCTTGAACACCTCCAGGGAGGGAGCATCCACAACCTCCCTGGGCAACCTGTGCCAGTGTCTCACCACCCTCACTGCAAACAACTTCCTCCTAACATCCACTTTCAATCTCCCCTCTGCCACTTCAAACCCAATTCCCCTTGTCCTGGCATTGCAAGACCTTGTCAATAGTCCCTCCCCAGCCTTCCTGTAGCCCCCTTCAGATCCTGGAAGGCTACTCTAAGGTCTCCTGGAAGCCTTCTCTTCTCCAGGCTGCAGAGCCCCAACTCTCTCAGCCTGTCCTCACAGCAGAGCTGCTGCAGCCCTCTCAGCATCTTCATGGCCTCCTCTGGACCCCCTCCAACAGTTCCATGTCCTTCCTGTGCTGGGGGCTCCAGAACTGCACACAGGACTCCAGGTGGGGTCTGAGGAGAGCAGAGCAAAGGGGCAGAATCCCCTCCCTTGCCCTGCTGCCCACACTGCTCTTGCTGCAGCCCAGCACACAGTTGCTGTCTGGGCTGCACTCACTGCAGCCTCATGTTGAGCTTTTCCTCACCCCAGACCCCCAGGGCCTTTTCCTCAGGGCTGCTCTCAGCCATTCCCCACCCAACCTAGAGTTGTGCTTGGGATTGTGCCTACCCAGGTGCAGGACCTTACACTTGGCCTTGTTGAATTTCATGAGCTCACCATGGCTCACCAGGAGACTACAGGGAAATGTTACTTCTTAAGACACCTTGTTTTGCTGCTTGCATTTGTATATGATTTTAGCTGTGTTCTGTCAGTCTTACTGAGAGTTGAATTTGCTCTTTTTGACTCAAGAGCAAGTTCTTAATGCTTTCTCACTACAGCTTAGAGGCCTCTCTGTTAGAACCAGGAGCTAAAACACAACAGAGTAACTTACAACAATCTTTTCTAGTATTTAGTTAGCAGATGCCTTCCAAAAGGTTGTGCATAATTTAATATAAATTATACTTTTTTTTTTTCATATAATGAACTGTACACCCATGTGTACACTCCTCACAGCACAATGTACTGCAGGAGTGATGCATTTATAATGTATGATTGTGTTAAATACTATTGTACTCAGTTTGTTAATATAACAGTGATAGTGGTTTTGTTTTAGCTTTTTGTGCCCAGGACAACAGCCACACACTCATTTCTTAACGAATCAAGCAAGTTATAAAACACTATTCTTAATTCTAATTATTCAGAGAACACTTTTTAAAATCTTTTTTCACTCTTTCAACGGTGTTTTTCCCTTTTTCTGGACAGCAATATGTCTGCTCTCTGCTTCAAAGATCAATTTTACCATTCTCACAGGATCACAGGCTCACAGAATATCCAGGGGTTAGAAGAGATCCAAAGAGATCATTGAGTCCAACCTCCCTGCCAGAGCAGGACCAGACAGTCTAGCTCAGGGCACACAGAAACACATCCAGACAGGCCTTGAAAGGTTCCAGAGAAGGAGACTCCACAACCTCTCTGGGCAGTCTGTGCCAGTGCTCTGGGAGCCTTCCAGTAAAGAAGGTCCCCTTGTGTTGAGGTGGAACCTCCTGTGCTGAAGCTTCCATCTATTACTCCTTGTCCTATACCAGGGAGCAAGTGAGCAGAGCCTGTCCTCCCCCTGCCTGACCCCCAGCCCTCAGATATTTATAGACATTTACTAAATCCCCTCTCAGTCTTCTCCAGACTAAGCAGCCCCAGGTCCCTCAGCCTCTTCTCATCAGGCAGTGCTCCAGTCCCCTCATCATCCTCATAGTCCTCCGCTGGCCCCTCTCTAGCAGATCCCTGTCCCTCTTCAACTGGGCAGCCCAAAACTGAGTGCAGTACTCAAGATGAGGTCTCACCAGGGCAGAGTAGAGAGGGAGGAGAACCTCCCTTGATCTGCTGGACACAAAGCTGGTGAAGGGTCTGGAGAATAAATCTTACAAGGAGTGACTGAGGGAGCTGGGGATGATTAGTTTGAAAAAGAGGAGGCTGGGGGGAGATCTCTTCACTTTCTACAGCTACCTGAAAGGAGGTTGTGGAAAGGTTGGAGCTGGTCTCTTCTCACAGGTAATTTGTGATAGAACAAGAGGGAATGGCCTCAAGCTGTGACTGGATAGGTTTAAATTGGACATTAGTTCAAAAAAAATCATGGAAAGAGTGGTCAGGCACTGGAATGGGCTGCCCAGGAAGGTGACGGGCTGCCCAGGAAGGTGGTGGAGTTGCCAACCCTGGATGCATTTAAAGGTTGTTTGGGTGTGGTGCTTGGGGGTATGTTTTAGGGGTGAATCTCGTAGAGCAGGGATATCGGTTGGAGTTGGTGATCCTGAAGGTCTTTTCCAACCTGAATGTTTCTGTGTGATGCTGTGTGATTGCAGGATAAGTACTATGGTGACTCTTCCTACAAACATCACTTAAATTATGAAAGCTTTCCAGAAATTATGACAGAATTTAGACTAGATGGAAGACAGTTTTTACACTGAGGGTGGTGAGACACTGACCTAGGTTGGCCAGAGAGATGGTAGATGCTCCATCCCTGGAACCATTCCAGATCTGAGTGACCTGCTGTAGTTGTAGATGTCCCTGATCACTGCAGAGGGGTTGGACTAGATCTTTAAAGATGCCTTCCAACTTAAACCACTCTGTGTGATATCTAGCCAATTTGGGCAGGTTGGACAAGGCCTTGAGTGACCTGTACTAGTGGGAGGTGTCCCTGCCTATGGCAGGGGGTTGGAACTGGATGATCCTTGAGGTCCCTTCCAACCTTACCATTCTATGATTCTATGATTACAAAGTTTACCTAGAGAAAAATTAAAACATGGTAATAATTTTATTCTTTTCAATTGTTAATATTTAATCTCTTTTCCAGATTGTAGTCCTTAGTGTATGACACACATATATATATATATCAAATGCACGTGTGTGCAAGTGGATTTTTTTTTAAATGCACTGTGAAGAGTAGCAATGCATTGAGAACGGAATGTAAGCAAGTGTAAAAATAAGAGGCATAGGAACTGACAGCAAAAATACAGAGTTTATCATATAATTCCCAGATCCATGTAGTTGGTCCCTAGGAACATAAAAAACCCAACAGTACAAAGGAAAACATTTTCAGATGTACTTTTTTTTTTCCTAAAGATCCTGCTGCAGAGGTTATATCTGGCAGTGGGGAGCTTTTTCTCTTATCTTCAGTTCCCACAAGAACCAAGCTTAAACATCAGAGCTCCCTAAGCCTAATAAATGAGAGTATTCTTGTCTGCTTTATATTTCTCTTTTTTTCCTTTCCCCCCAGTCATATGATGAGGAAATAAATACATGATCTCGTTTTCAAAAGAAGCTATTGTATTAAACAGAGGGTGTGAGCCTGTCCCTTCCATTGGGCTTTCACCTAGACCTGAGCAGCAATATGCAGTCACAGGAATGCACAAGGGGTGGCAATCGCTCTCCTTGGAGCAATTGTTCCTGGTCCACGCTCTGGAGCTGCAAAGAAAGTGGCCTCTTGGCAACCCACTGTTAATGTCTGCACACAGGGCTGAGGACAAGCTGCCTTACACTACCAAAGTCAATCTTGTGCTGATTAGTCCAACAGAATGGGGTGCATATCACCATCCATTTCCATAAATACTCGCTTATGCCTCTTTTGCCTTCATTCTCTGCAAACATCCCAGTGCTTGACTCCTGTTCACATGAACGCTCCCAGAAAGTGAATTTTAAGCTTACATGCTTGAGTACTTGCATATAGTAAATTTTAAAATGAGTCAGTATGCAAGTCATAAGATGAGAAATAAAGTGTCTTTGCCAGTGCCTGGCAGAAAGGCATTTAGATAAACCAGGCAAGTACCTGCTTATATCCTTCTCATCTGCAGTTATGTGTCTACATGCAGTTTTGCTTGGAACAGTGGACTTGCAATTGGCTCTTCCAACATTATTCAACAGATGTGGCATGGAGCAAGAAATACACAGCACTGAGTCTTTGTCTCCCCCAGAACAGGAATGATACTTTTCAGTTACCTGTGCCATGTACTTTGAGATTTTAAGACAAAAATATCTCCTAAGAGTTACATAATATGACTGAATACTCCTTATCACGTTTTGCAGGGCAAAGATGATGACACTGCAGAGAAACAATCTTCAGTATTCTCCAGCACATACCTATGGACCGGGAAGAAAATGAGATAGTAAAAAAAGCAAACATTTTTCAATACAAACAGAATTTTCTGGGTGCCACTCTTCTAGTGTTCAACCTGAAAGACTGAAAGTGGAAGTGTGAATCCATTCTTTCCAGTGAGGGTGGTGAGGCACTGGCACAGGTTGGCCAGGGAGGTGGGGGATGCTCCCTCCCTGGAGGGGTTCAAGGCCAGGTTGGATGAGGCCTTGAGGGACCTGTACTAGTGGGAGGTGTCCCTGCCTATGGCAGGGGGGTGGAACTAGATGATCCTTGAGGTCCCTTCCAACCTTACTATTCTATGATTCTATGATTCTACGATTCTATGATTCTCTAAATCCATTCATCCTGAGTTTTTCTACCTCCTTCAGTGAGGCCAACATTTCATTCCTGGCTTATATACATTTCATCTTTATTTCCCAAAGTTTAGAAAAGTTAGACAGATGAGATTTGGACACAAGAGATGAAATTCCAGATGGAAGAAGAGAGGTTTATCAAATGAAAGAGACAAAAGCCAACAGAAAAAAAATGACAAAACATCCAAAAGACCCAATAGCTCCAATATAGACACATGGGGCCAAATTTGTCCTCAGTGTAACTCTGCTCTTTTGGACTGGACAGATTAAGTCTGCTGTTTGATTGCTGAACAGTATCTATTAGCAGAACCACAAGAAATGGAGCAAACCCAACTTTCTGAGAAGTGGTTGTGTTTGCTCTGAGTGTGACTGGTTCCACAGGCTCCACATAAAGGAAACCCACAGCAGTCTGTGGCAGTTTATTTCACGCTGAGCCAGCCAAGATATTTTCTTTCCAAACCGCATATGTGTCTGTTGCAAGGAGGAAGGACACCTGGGGGTTCTGACCTTAAAATTAGATCTGCTGCACTTGCAAAAACCCACCCTCACAGGGAGATCTTTCTTATTTACCTTCCAAATGTTGATGTATGTCTGAGCTTTGCAGACTGCTCAGGCCTCAGTAGACTGTGAGCAAAATTTGACCCAATGTGAATTTGCAATAACTCGCACCGCAGCTCTTGATTCCCTTGCCTCCTTCAAAATGTCTCCAAGGACCCAGACACAGCCACCACACAGTTCAACAACTTTACAGTACAAACAGATGGAATCTTTCTCTTTTGCTAACAGGATAAGGCAAAGTCAATTAATTTACAACAGAGAGATGAGTAATTGAGTCAGGAGTATTTTAATAGGATATACCAGACCAACATTTACATTTGCAAACTGGTATGTATCTTCTGGTTCAGAACCTGCTGAAGGTTCTACCCCTCTTGGCTAGGGGTAGTCATTCTCACTGTTTAGATCTTGCTGAATGCTGTGGTGAACCTCCAATGCAAAATAAAACACGAGACTCCCTCCACTACTTTGTTTTTGATGTTATATTCAGGGTTGGCACTGGCACTGCCCATACTTCCCAGGCACATATACTCTGTTCACAGATTATGCTTAAAAGCTGGAGTCCTGCAGTGTGCAGGTGTGCCAGCAGTGTGCCCAGGTGGCCAAGAAGGCCAATGGCATCCTGGCCTGCATCAGGAATAGTGTGGCCAGCAGGAGCAGGGAGCTCATTCTCCCCCTGTACACTGCACTGGTTAGGCCACACCTTGAGTACTGTGTCCAGTTCTGGTCCCCTCCATTTANTTTGGAGAAGGTTTTGGAGAAAACTTTTGGTCTGATGAGGTTTTGTGTTAAGCCCAGAATATGGATTTGTGTATTTCATATGCTTTTGTGCATTGCTTTGCATTGTAACTTGTAGTTACTAACAGCACCTTCCATTTAATCTTCCCATAATATTCTGTACTTCTATCCAATCCAATCCTGAGTAGAGCCTTCTTTAATTACTTTGAGAGCAATTTTAGAGCTTGTCTTCCTCTACTCCTTAAATTCCTTTTGAATGAAGACAGAAGGATGCATCTTTAAGATATGATTGGGAGAACTGCAGAGAAGATTTCATTTTTCTAAAGGGTGAGTGCAGAGACTGGGAGAGAGCAGTGCTGAGGAGGAAAGGGTAACCTATTACCTGGTCTTTGACCACACAGAATGTCAGAATTTCTGCCTTGTTCCCACCTTCAGCTTTTATTTGTTTGCAGCTTTTCCCTTGCTCACCAATATTGTCAGCAACCCTCTGTGATTCCAGCTACAGTTTGATGCTAAATACAGTAAGTATCTGGGAATAGTAAACATTTGCCAGTAAGACAGGGAAAAAAACCAAAAAGATTTAGCAAAGAACTCTTAATGAGAACCATGGGACATGTTACAACTCTGCTGAGGATGAATGTGCTTTGCAAAGGCATTTGCATATTGTCACTCCTCCCAGTGTGGCTATTTTCTTAACCTCTTTTTAGATTGCAAACACGATAGGGCTGTGCAAAATTTCATTGAGGCTCATCCCAAATTGAGGATAAAATGATCAATGACTAAAACATGACTCAGGCAAAGGAGACTTAGGGCCCAATTTTCTTCTAATTTTTAGTAGATATATATCTTTATAACAATTCTACTGACTTCTGTGGTGGTGTTTGTCATACTAATGTAAGTGAAGACAAAAGCAGGCTATGACAGCTACAAATTCCACATAAGAAGCCAAAGTCGAGGAGTTCATACTTGGTTAATCAATAGGTGAATTCAATCCTTAGATTTGCTAATAAGCTATGTAAAACTGTATAAACTATGTGTCTCTGTAAACTTCATGCAAAATGCTTTGAAGTCACAAGTGATTCTCCCCTGTTACTCTGCTCTCCTCAGACCTCATATGGAGTCCTGTGTACAGTTCTGGAGCTCCCAGCACAGGAAGGACATGGAACTGTTGGAGCGGGTCCAGAGGAGGCTACGAAGATGCTCAGAGGGCTGCAGCAGCTCTGCTATGAGGACAGGCTGAGAGAGTTGGGGCTCTGCAGCCTGGAGAAGAGAAGGCTTCCAGGAGACCTTAGAGTAGCCTTCCAGGATCTGAAGGGGGCTACAGGAAGGCTGGGGAGGGACTATTGACAAGGTCTTGCAATGACAGGACAAGGGGCAATGGGTTTGAACTGGCAGAGGGAAGATTGAAAGTGGATGTTAGGAGGAAGTTGTTTGCAGTGAGGGTGGTGAGACACTGGCACAGGTTGCCCAGGGGGGTTGTGGCTGCTCCCTCCCTGGAGGTGTTCAAGGCCAGGTTGGCTGAGGCCTTGAGTGACCTGTTCTAGTGGGAGGTGTCCCTGCCTATGGCAGGGGGTTGGAACTAGATGATCCTTGAGGTCCCTTCCAACCTTACCATTCTATGATTCTATGATACAATTGCCTCTTGTGGTATTAGTGGAATGGAGGCTACCAGGAGTGGCAGTGATAAATTTGTAGCCATTATTATGCCTAACAATCCCTAGAAACACACTTCACTCCCTCCCGTTTGTGACCCACAGATCACACAGTCATGAAAGCAATATTATGCCCCTTTACAGGAACAGAGAAAAAATTGAAGGTAGTGCATAAAACAAGTGATATTACACACTTTGCTAATGAGAGTTACACAATTTACTTGGCAAAAGATATTAGGGTCCCACAAATGCAGTATGATTGGTGTTTGAGGACGCCGCATGCAAACTTCTGATGTGGTACCATGTTATGGATGAGCAGAAAGGTATCACTCCACATTAAGCAGTCTCTGATCAAAGGTTTTGAGAGGTTTTTTAAAAAGCTGTCTTTAGCTAAGGAAGACCAATATGTTTATTTTCCTGAAGGAGTCAATGAGGAGAGGAAGATTTTGGAGACTGAGTCAAAGCAGAGAGTTTTAAGCCTTGTGAGGCTCCAAAGTGTTCACTGACAACAGGAAGAGCCTAGGAAGGAGAGTGGCTCTAAAGTCAGTGTTTGTGAAAAGACAACAACTAACCTTTAAGGGTTAAACAGAAAGAGGTTGCATGCAGTATGCTATATATAAATCTATCAAGAGTACAATATGCTCCTGGCTTGAGGGAAGTTCAAAGGAAAACTTCTATGAATTTCAGAAAGTCACTCCTGATATATATTTCAAACCATACCAATAAATACAGATTAAAATGTGCAAAAACTGCTCCTGCAGCAGAGAAAATCACTCTTCCTCCTTTGCTATTAGAGACTATGGAAGCACAACCTGACTTCATGAATTTTGTGATGAAGTTGTGATGAGACACTGGCACAGGTTGTCCAGGGAGGTTGTGTCTGCTCCCTCCCTGGAGGGGTTCAAGGCCAGGTGTGCTGGTTTGGAATATTTTAATAGAGAAAATTACATTATAGGCTGTGAAAAGGGAACACTGGTGATGTCTGCTTCACTCATAGGCTTGCTGAGATGGATAAAACTAAGAACATAAACATAGATAAGACAGTCATCCTCTCTCAGGCTGTTAGCTTCTGGCTTCCTTCTCTCTGCTGAGTAACCTCACTAACCACTTTCCTTCTAACCCCCCTGGCCGATCCTCCAAACTCACCTTGCATGTAAGGCAGACCCTGGGGTAAGGTATAGGGGTGGAAAGAAGGTGGAAGGGTGGTTGGGAGCCCCTCCTGGGGACTCTGATTTCTGGGAGGGGCATTGTGTTTCTGTATTACCTTTAACTTGTCTCTGTCTGTAACTATTCCTGTCTATTGTGTCTATCTCTGCTTGTACATTGTGCTGAGCTGTAAATAGAGCTTCAGTCCTTAACTTCCAGCTGGCTGAGTCTAGTCTGGGTCATTTTACAAAGTGGGGGGTGGACAGGTAACTCCCAAACCAGGAGTCACACCAGGTTGGCTGAGGCCTCGAGTGACCTGTTCTAGTGGAAGGTGTCCCTGCCTATGGCAGGGGGTTGGAACTGGATGATTTTTGAGGTCCCTTCCAACCTTACCATTCTATGATAAGTTTGAGATTCTTAGTTTCTCGGTTCTGGGACTGATGACATTCTTCCATAATTCTAAAAAGCTCCTTTTACTGTCAAATGAAATGCCACAAGCTGTCACTGCTTCACTACCTTCATGTCCATCACAAGCAGGGTTATTCTTCATCATATTTTTGAGTAGTCTGGGAAATCAGTTGGTAATAGGGAAACATGTCCATTAATATACCTAGAATGCAATTACTGTGGTGCACTGAATAAAACTGAAAATCAATGCTTGTAGATTTCTGCACACATCCACTTTCTCCATCTTCTTTTTACTGAAAACTATTTACATCCATAATCTTACTGTAAGTATTTGGTTTAGGCTTCTCCCAGTCCCAGATATTTAGTTTGTTTGAAAAGTGACTGCTACATTTCCCATTAAATCTTCTTTCAGTCTGGCTTTGGGTGTCTCCTTGAGTAGGTAAACATGACAGTACAAAAGTGCCTGGAAATGCAAACAGTTCCTGAATTATTATGCCTATTACTTTTTTATTAGTAGTAAAACCAAACCAAAGCAAAACAAAAAGGCAAGGAACAGTTCTATTTATGCAGAGCAGCTAGAACATAAATTACAACAAAATGTTAAAACTGTAAAAGTACTTATGCCATATTAATTTAATTCTAATAAAAAGTAGGCTTAGGTCTTTCCTCCATGACAGCAAACGTGGTGCAGCTTTGCTTTCATCCAATATTTATACTCCAAACCATTTTGGTTTAGGAAATAAACTAGTGATAAAAAATTACAGTCTCAGAATATTGGGCTTTGACTAGTCCCCTGCTGCCCTTTATATTATGTTTCAGTAAAATACAGTACATCTTGCTGCTTTATTTCATTGTTTGTGGCCCATGCAAAATCCTATTGTCCAGCTGCCCAACACAAATGAACAACAAATCAGAACAAGCAGAAAAGCAAAGTGACTGATTAAACTAGGTCAGAATTTCTGCCTGCACTGTTAGAAATATGACTTTATTCGGATTTTTGGTACATATTGACAGCACCTTGAATGGCACCAAGGAAGCTTGCTGATGGAAGGCTGGGGAGGGACTATTGACAAGGTCTTGTAATGACAGGACAAGGGGCAATGGGTTTGAATTGGCAGAGGGGAGATTGAAACTGGATGTTAGGAGGAGGTTGTTTGCAGTGAGGGGGGTGAGACACTGGCACAGGTTGTCCAGGGAGGGTGTGGAGCACAGAATCACCCAACGTGATCAAAGATCACGTTGGGTGCTTCTGTGCTCCACAACCTCCCTGGAGGTGTTCAAGGCCAGGTTGGAAGAGGCCTTGAGTGACCTGTACTAGGGGGAGGTGTCCCTGCCTATGGCAGGGGGTTGGAACTAGATGATCCTTGAGGTCCCTTCCAACCTTAACCATTCTATAATTCTATGATTTTTAAATGCTACAGACTAGCAAATCGGGCCAGCCTTCCTTAGCACATATTATCAAGTTGTTTGGTTCTGTTGGTCTTTTTGTTTTTTTTTTAATTATTCCAAATTAGCAGGGTGATCCTGCATAGGATTAAGCAGCATGTAAATGAGCACCACCCTGCAGAGCAGATAAGTGAGCTAGATAACCTTGCCTGGTCAATACTGACAGCCACCTCCAAGCACCCTCACTGCAGCTCAGAGGCACCCCAAAACAAAAGGTCCCTCCCAGCAGGTACCCCACTGCTGCATGGATTCTAATGCCTCTCTGCACTGCAGTGTTCTGCCGTCAGGCTCAGTGTGAGTCCTCCTTGCCTGCCTCTACACTCATGAGGTGGAAAAGGCTCTAGAGAGTGCACAAATGAACCATGGGGGTTACACATAGAGATAGCTGCTGGTCCACATGTACTCCCTCCACATGTACAGTGGTGCAGTCCAAAAGAGTGGATACCTTTGGACTAGGTTTCTAAGGTTGCTTAACTACAAGGGGTAAAGAATTAGCTGCCTAACCTGACAGTGTGGGGAGTCACAGCAAGAGGACTTTTAGTCTTCTCTCACTAGAGAATGTTCTTGGAGAGAGCCATAATTTAGACTTGCATCTTAATCACATCCTCAACTTGAACTTGAATTCACAAGCTAAAGATTCTATATGTGTTTGTTATTCTTTCCAAATGTCTCCCAACAACCTTAAATTTGCTTTTGTCCCCTGTGACACTTTCTATCAGGGAAAAGACACATTTGCTCTGGTTCTGACTATTTCTCTATCTGCTGACTGACAGAATAATCCCTGAGCTTTACCTTTATAATTTCAGCTCAGAGCAGTCATTCAGGTGAGGTCTGTCTTTAGTACTCAGACAAATCCTATAAAACTTTAGAAATGCAATATTATTTCAGATATATCCTTCTATCAAATTTGTTTGAAACTGGCAGCAAGCTTTTAGGTCATTAGGAGGCCACTAATATACAGACAGATCAATTTTGTTACTCCATTAACTGGAACCCTGTAATCAAACCCTCTGCACAGTCATGAGAGTTGTTTACAGATCATAAGACTTCAGAAAATAATAGACTGTGGGTTCTTTCCAGTTGCAACTTGGGATGCAAATAAAGACAAAGATTACACTGAAAAAAAAAAATTTAAAAAGGGCANAGAAATGGAGGAAAATAGAAAATAGGATAAACTCTGTCAAGTTTCATAAAGTCACAGTTCTAAAGGAAGCTCCTAAAATTGCAGGTAACTCATTCCTCATATCTGGCAATGAAAAATGACAATTCATGGATTTTTAAAAGGTTTCCCAGGGGACACTTCAGAGAACTGCAGCTTCAGAAGTCTGATGTTGTCAGGGTCAAAAGCAGTGCAACCAAGAATAAGGAACATAGGCAGTAGAGGTGTAAATAAATGCAATACACTGGGATAGTTCCTGCAAAGGGAAATCATACCTCATAAATCTATTGAAATGTTGTGAAAATGTAAACAATAGTAAGAGTGATCCATCTGGAAAAAGGTTTGTTTTTCTTTTATTGAAAGAAAAAGATTTGGTGCCTTCACTGAAATCTTTTAAAGATCACTGTGGAATAAGACTTAAAGCCTTCTGATGACTTCATTGGTTAAAAGACAAGAAATGAAGAATTAAAATAAAATGGAATTTTTCTGCTTGAGAAAGGTTAGCAGCTCCACAGGGAACCATGCAAAGACCTGCTCTGTTTGACATACTGTAAATAACATGGCACAGGAAGTGAATGGTGAGGCTGGGAAAGTTTGCTGATGGCATAAAGCTTTTCAGGATCCTCAGAACTAAAAGTAACCAAAGAGTTACAGAGGAATCTTCAGTTATGAGGGACTGCACAGACAGTAGCAATGAAATCAAGCCCTGATCCACACAAAGTCATGAACAAGCAGAGGTAAGTATCTTAACTACATGGATGGAACTATAGAATCATAGAATAGTAAGGTTGGAAGGGACCTCAAAGCTCATCCAGTTCCAACCCCCTGCCATAGGCAGGGACACCTTCCACTAGCACAGGTCACTCAAGGCCTCCTCCAACCTGGCCTTGAACACCTCCAGGGAGGGAGCAGCCACAACCTCCCTGGGCAACCTGTGCCAGTGTCTCACCACCCTCNTTCTATCAAATTTGTTTGAAACTGGCAGCAAGCTTTTAGGTCATTAGGAGGCCACTAATATACAGACAGATCAATTTTGTTACTCCATTAACTGGAACCCTGTAATCAAACCCTCTGCACAGTCATGAGAGTTGTTTACAGATCATAAGACTTCAGAAAATAATAGACTGTGGGTTCTTTCCAGTTGCAACTTGGGATGCAAATAAAGACAAAGATTACACTGAAAAAAAAAAATTTAAAAAGGGCAGCTAAAATGTCAAAATATTTCAGATCTTCTGCACTGGTTTTAGAAAGACATGAATCACATATGAAAAAAGGACTTTAAAAATACAAGAAATCTGGTTTGGCTTAGGCAGTAGAGTGTAAGAAGTTTGGAAGCTAATATATATATATATATANAGAGAACTGCAGCTTCAGAAGTCTGATGTTGTCAGGGTCAAAAGCAGTGCAACCAAGAATAAGGAACATAGGCAGTAGAGGTGTAAATAAATGCAATACACTGGGATAGTTCCTGCAAAGGGAAATCATACCTCATAAATCTATTGAAATGTTGTGAAAATGTAAACAATAGTAAGAGTGATCCATCTGGAAAAAGGTTTGTTTTTCTTTTATTGAAAGAAAAAGATTTGGTGCCTTCACTGAAATCTTTTAAAGATCACTGTGGAATAAGACTTAAAGCCTTCTGATGACTTCATTGGTTAAAAGACAAGAAATGAAGAATTAAAATAAAATGGAATTTTTCTGCTTGAGAAAGGTTAGCAGCTCCACAGGGAACCATGCAAAGACCTGCTCTGTTTGACATACTGTAAATAACATGGCACAGGAAGTGAATGGTGAGGCTGGGAAAGTTTGCTGATGGCATAAAGCTTTTCAGGATCCTCAGAACTAAAAGTAACCAAAGAGTTACAGAGGAATCTTCAGTTATGAGGGACTGCACAGACAGTAGCAATGAAATCAAGCCCTGATCCACACAAAGTCATGAACAAGCAGAGGTAAGTATCTTAACTACATGGATGGAACTATAGAATCATAGAATAGTAANGTGTTGCCCTTCCACTCCAGCACTTCCTGAAGTAAATCTCCAGCTGAGAAGCTCTCAGGGCACAATCACAGACAAGGATGTGGCACATTTGTACATCGCATTGCGCCTTCTCCTGTCATTGCAAGACCTTGTCAATAGTCCCTCCCCAGCCTTTCTGTAGCCTCCTTCAGATACTGGAAGGCTACTCTAAGGTCTCCTGGAAACCTTCTCTTCTCCAGGTTGCAGAGCCCAAACTCTTTCAGCCTGTCCTCATAGCAGAGCTGCTGCAGCCCTCTGAGCATCTTCATGGCCTTCTCTGGACCCACTCCAACAGTTCAATGTCCTTCACTAGCATTAGGTTATTCACTAGTATTAATATTAGGAAAGATTTCTTGGAGCCATTCTGAATAATACTTTTAAAATATCTGTTTACCATGCAGCAACACTCAAAAAGCTCAGTAAAATGTTAGAAACTGTTAGGATAGAAATAAAGTAGAAAATGGGAACATTATTCTGCCGCTGCCTGATCTGCCTATAATTCCAAACGTTGCATGTGTTCCATATTTTAATCAGCTACCTCAAAAAGATTACAACAGGTTCAGAGAAAGTATTGTGGATAGTGATAAAGGTGATCAGAGGTGTGAGGTGAGTGTCATACGAGTTGCAATTAGACAAAGTAGGAGTTTCCAGCTTGGAAAAAGAAATGACTGAGAAAAAGAGAAACTATCTTGAGCAGTGTAGGAAAAGTGGATAGGAAAAGGTCATCTACTGTATTTTGTGCCTTCCAAAATAGCAGGCACTGAGTGACTCTACCAGAGACTGCAAAACAGATAAGGAGATACACCTGCCTATGTTTAATTACACTATAGAATGCAATAAGGAAAACGTACATTTGTTTTAAACAAACAAGCAAACAAAATCCACAAACAAACAAAAAAACAAAAAACAAACTCACACCAAAAACAAACAAAGACCCAAACCAAACCAAAACCTGGAAAACTAATTAATGTCCATCAGGAAGATGTGACATTCTTCTGAAAAAGTTCCTAAACCTGAGATAGAGTTTCCATTTTCTACTTTCCTTCATTCACTTCCACTCATGGCTGTAATCAGAGCCAGGACATTAATCTATATGTTTTTAATTTTATGCTAAACAACAGAAAGTAAACCAGCACAGAAAATATCTCTAGGACCCCAGAGTCCCTTGATATCCTCTCATTTTCTCATTTCCAGTAGTTTGCCACACAGCATCATTTTTCTCTCCACTTACTTAGCACCTAGAGAAGCAGAAATATTTTTCCCCTGGATAGAGAGTACTGTGCACATTGACTGCAGCAATCTTTTATCACCTTTGCCTGAAGCTCCTCAAAAAAAAAAATTAAAAATTGAAGGAAACAGATTCCTAGATGAAGGATCATGTAAGTAAATGAATAGCAGCAGCCATACCAAGCCACTTTAAATGGATCATAGAATCATAGCATCAATCAGGTTGGAAGAGACCTCCAAGGATCACCCAGCCCAGCCTATCACCCAGCCCTAGCCAACCAGACCATGGCACTAAGTGCCCCATTCAGGCTTTTCTTCAACACCTCCAGGGATTGTGACTCCACCACCTCCCTGGCCAGCCCATTCCAATGCCAATCACTCTCTCTCTCAAGAACTTCCTCCTAATATCCAGCCTAGACCTTCCCCAGCACAATTCGAGGTGGTGGATCCTCAGAAAACTGATTTACATTTCTGGATGGCTTTAGAGTAGAGCATCAGCCACTTCATGTAGAAGTCTCCTTCTGATCCCAAGTTGAAATCTCCTTCCTATTTACAAGAATCCAGCTCAAAGTCCACCTTTCCACACAGAGCTTTTCCCTCCATTCATTTCAGTCCACTACCTGGTGAATTGTATGAGGGTTTTGGTCTGCATCCATGTAAATGAATACAGCTGTCTTGTGCCAGTTTTCTAATGGGCACTTGCTCAGGTTACCAAAAATGAGCAAGGCACTTACTCAGAAACACAATCATACAACCCACTCCCCATGGTGCCTACTCTTCAGGCAGCCACAGAGAGGACCATGCAGCTTGTCTTTCTTGCCCTCTTTGTTCAGCATGTGAGTCCTGCTTAGGCAACATTTAGCATGAGTCTCCTAAAAAACTACAGATCTTCCTTTTTTCCTATATGCCATGACAGTAACAATGAATGACCAATGCTGAACTGTAAATTTCTAAAGCCATGTCTTTAAGGATATAGTAATGTAAGAAGAGGCACATCAGATAGCACCAGTGGTCCTATGCTGTTCTGCAGACCCATAGGTAACTGCATCAGCATCAGCACTCACCCTTTAGCTATTAATCTATCCCAGCTATATATTCCTCAGGGATTAAAAACTAGACAAGCATGTAAGATCTGAAACCCTGAGGCTTATTTTGTGACACCACTGCTAGTTCTACCTCTTTTCTCATGTTGTAGCTACACATAGCAACATTTTTGTGTGACACAGTGGAAATTCCCAAGTTCCGAGTAATCCTCTTTTGCTTTATTTATCCCTTTTTATTTCTCCAAGTCCTTGGGGATTCTGACATTACTTTATAACAGTGTAGGTATCCTGGTTTCCAGCTTTCAGCAGTACACAGTGGTAGTAGTTGATAACCCATGCTAGATTTGCCAGTGGTGCGCTCTAATTTAAATCTTAAACAGAGATGAGATTGATGATAGCCTTCATAGAATCATAAAATGGTAAGGGTGGAAGGGACCTCAAGGATCATCTGGTTCCAACCCCCTGCCATAGGCAGGGACACCTCCCACTAGAACAGGTCACTCAAGGCCTCCTCCAACCTGGCCTTGAACACCTCCAGGGAGGGAGCAGCCACAACCTCCCTGGCCAACCTGTTCATGAACTCTTTAACATTTTAGCTATGGCTTTCTACCAGCCTGCTGGTAGGATTGCTAGTGATGAACCTACAACCATACTTCAAAGCTTGAGCAGCATAAATTCCTGTCAACTATCCTATATCCAGAATTAGGCAGTTATGAACAGTATTTGAAGTTGCATAGATTTGATCCACACTCATCTTGCTTTCCCTAGTAGAATAACCCAGAAAAATAATAAAAACAAAATAAAAGTTGAAGACAAGTACAGGGAATTTTTCAGCCAATATAAGCAAAGTAATTCCAATTTTCTCTGTCACCAGTATATTTGTTTGTTTGGTTGGGTTTGGGTTTTTTTTTGTGTTTTGGTTTTTTTTGTTTTGTTTTGTTTTGTTTTGTTTTGTTTTGACCTGACTGCACTTTTTGGCAAAGGAAGAAGTTTTTGCTTTCTTAGTTTACTGTAAGGCCATTACACGAGGTCATATGAAATGTCCATCTTTGCCAGTAACAATGACTCAAACAATGACTAGCAGTGGAGGCTGAAAGAAAGAGGATGAGAGATGGCATGATCTGACTGATTCCCTGCTCTATCTTGCTGTCTTCCATCAAAATCCAGTTTAAGTTCTTCTTAAACCAGAGGCTGCAAGTGCTGACTGGTAGCCAAATCCCTTTTTCAACCCTTTACACTTTTGGTTTCCACAGCATACTGTAGCAAAGGCACAAGACCAGTGTAAAACACTCTAGTCACCCCCTGAGGTTTTTCCAGTCTCTAAACAACATTTGTGTATTCTTTCTAATTCTGAAATACCTTAAGAACCATTTTCTTGATTGTTTTAAAAAAATCTCCACATCTATTGCTGAAAATGATACCTTAAAGTGGGAACTGGGGATATTTCTAGCAACTCTCTCCTCTGGCTCCCAGTCCCCAGTGCTTTCTGAGGTAGCATTTCACATTCCACACCACATCCAAAACCTCACAGCACCGAGCATCTCCCATAAGCTTCTCCTAATCTGTCAGGACAGGGTGTCCTCCCATGCTTGACAAGTCTTCATGCCTTTGGCAAGGGTTAGTTTTAGGATTTTCCATAAATGTCTCAAAGTGCCTTGTCCCACGTTGCAGGCATGTGCTGGTTTGAGGCTGATTGGAATATTTTAATGAAAAAAATTAGATCATAGGCTGTGAAAAGCAAACACTGGTGATCTCTGCTTCACTCATGGGCTTGCTGAGATGTATAAGAATAAGAACACAAACATAGATAAGATGCTCACACAGAGAGTCTCGTTCTCTCTAGGTGCAGGCTTGGTCTGGACCTCTCTGCTAACCTAACTAACCACTTTCCTTCTAATTCCCCTGGCCGATCCTCCAAACTCACCTTGCATGTAAGGCAAACCTTGGGGTGAGACAGAGGGGTGGGAAGAAGGTGAAAGGGTGGTTGGGAGCCCCTCCTGGGGACTCTGATTTCTGGGAGGGGGATTGTGTTTCTGTATTACCTTTAACTTGTCTATGTCTGTAACTGTTCCTGTCTATTGTGTATATCTCTGCTTGTACATTGTGCTGAGCTGTAAATAGAGCTTCAGTCCTTAACTTCCAGCTGCCTGAGTCTGGTCTGGGTGATTTTACAGAGTGTGCAGGGCAGGTAACTCCCAAACCATCACAAGGCACAATCTGGTTTCTTATCCGAGAGACTGAGTACCTTGAGAATTGAAACAGCATCTTAAAATCAAGTCAAGTCAAAACTCTGCACTATTTTCACTTTCTTTATGATGTTCTCTGTTAAACAAATGCTTTTTCTGTTACGTTTTTAATTGCAGTGCAGAAATCCTCATATTTCTGCAGTTCCATTTCATAGCTTAGCTTCCTCTGACTGGGCTATCAATGTACTGACAATATCAACCACTGCAGAATGAGCAACTGTTGGAATAAGTCTCCTGCCTGCCTTCTTTCCTGCTGGTCCCGATTGCTCACAGCTTCAGAATGAAGAACTGTTGAAACTTTCCATAGTTATTCTCTGCTTTTGAAAAGAGTTTAAACTTTAATGGGGTTTTAATTGTTCCATTCTTCCACTCTGGTTGTTTCCTCAAATCGCTTGACTCTAGATGTAAGAGTATTTCAAGGCTGGCAAAAAACTTGCTCCATTCTGATTCTGAGTTAAAAGCGATCAGCAATATGTAATATAAGCTGCTTTTATAACAAAGAGTTCTGTTCCACCTGGCTTGTGACAGACTGTCCTCAAAGTGCAACAGGATCACCCCATTTGGAAACAGTTTCCTCTGCTGGAGCATCTCCTACAAGCTCCTAAGTACAGAATCATAGAATCATACAACCATAGAACCATAGAATGGTAAGGTTGGAAGGCACCTCAAGGATCATCTAGTTCCAACCCCCTGCCATAGGCAGGGACACCTCCCACTAGAACAGGTCACTCAAAGCCTCCTCCAACCTGGCCTTGAACACCTCCAGGGAGTGGAGCAGCCACAACCTCCCTGGGCAACCTGTGCCAGTGTCTCACCACCCTCACTGCAAACAACTTCCTCCTAACATCCAGTCT
>WBNM01020849.1:0-17057 GCA_013399055.1 Ramphastos sulfuratus
CTATGATTCTATGATCTTAAAGAACCTGTACATGTTGCATATGAACAAATTGCAATATATGTGTGCCTGAACTGTTGCTTTTGGATGCAGCCAGGCCTACAGCAGACAGGCTGTTCCTGCAATCTGGTGTCAGGCCTACAGTCACAGCAACTGGCAAGCTTGTTGAGTGATAACCTCCAGCCACCTCTAGCCCTTCTAATATCTGATGAGCAGCTAGAATGCAAGGGGATTCATCTCTTACCAAAGTTATTGATATCTTCACTAAATGCAGCAAACCCAGCAAATAAGAGAACTCAAATGTAGCTTTATGACCTTCAGGTACTTACTTCAATTGTATTTTATCTATCCATGCAACCTGCTGATACAAAATGCTTAATTCTTAATAAAATTTCTTAATAAAAACCTACTGCCAAAACATTACCACAATGGTCTTTTTTCTCTGCTTATTAATCCCCTGATTTATCTTCTCCCCACCTTAATTCTTAAAACACTCTGAGGAACTTGTTCAGATGTTCTGTTCTAGCTATAACTAGGATTTGCTGTGGCTGTGTTTCCATATCGATATTTGAAATGGTAGTCTGTAAAGGAAGTATTTTGGTTACAGCTGAACAAAGATGTGTTAGAGATTTGTTATTTTATGACTCTGACATGCAAGTTTGTCAATAGGAACATAAAAGTAGGAACACACCACTCTTTGAAACTAATCATTTAGTCCTTAGAAGAAGATTGATACAGCCGTGTTGATATTATCATCCAGTGAGGCAATCATAAGAGAAGCTTTATAAAACCACTTGATTTTGTGATTGATTGTAACAAGTCTTGCAAAACCAGTGATAACCAATTAATACATCTAAGTCATGATCATAAAGCAAACTTTCTTGGCCTTGCAATTTTTGGGAGAAAAGTATCTGAGATTTTTAAAGAGTTTTTTATATGCCCTAGAGTTTTAACTGATTCAAATCTGTGAAAATGTGTAAAGCTGCTGTACATGAAGAACATAACTTTATTAAATAGTTATGTGGGAATAAAATTAAGTTTTTAGTAAATACAGAAATTATTGAGATGGTGATTCTCCCCCTTTACTCNGAAAAAAGGTTAAGCAGTTGTTTAGTTTGGTAACAATTTGCAGCATTGTGTAGGCTGTTCCTAGTGGGCCTGACAGAGTTACAGTTTCCAACTTTGTCAGTGTTGGAAAGAAGATTAAACTATATTAAAAGTGCAACCTGTTCCTGGATAGTGGGTTTGAAATTTCTCTCTAAAAGAATAAGGTCTATATATAAGGAGAAAGAAATACTTTAAACTCCCACACATGAGCACTGTATCCAAGTTTCCTTTGAGAAAACTCTGGAAGCTGTGGGTCTGCATGCAAAGGGGAAAAGATTTCTGTTTGGTAATGCTGTTGCAGTTTACTAGCTCCTCTGGTGTAAATTTACACAGTGTAATGATACAACAGCTGCTATCAGCAGATTAGTGCAATCACTTTCAGTTGTGCTTGTTTCTATCCTTGGCATGAGATTATACAAATTTGCCAAATATTTTAGGGTTATAAACTAATCACTTAAAATTGTTCTCAGATATGTCAGGACGTGTTTCCAAAAACTTTTTAATCTTAACTAATAAAAAATCATTGCTGGAGGTTTTACAAATTATGATAAAGTGAACACAGATACAAAAATATATAGGAATGTATATTAAAAAATAAAGAAAAAAGTATAAGGAAAATTAATCTTTTAGGGCTGAATAACACTGGTCATTAATAAACTTTACTTAAACTTTCTTTTATATGTATTCATTCTAGGTATTGTGTATGCTCTCTATATATTGGAATTAAAAATATATATAGTAATTTGATATATATATATTTAAACTATATGTGACTAATGTACACAGTCTCAAAGTTTATTGGAATTATTAAAGCAAGTATGAAAAATGACAGTCCTTTATTCAGCAGATGTTTTCTCTCTGGGGGAAGTTCTGTACCGTCCCTGGATAACCGAACTCTGCGGTAGACAGGTTCTCTGGGTTTGAAGGGATGCATCTCTCTGAGGCTCTTAAGGAAAAAAATACTGCAGTAATTTGTGCCATTTGGGAATGTCATGATCCCAACAGTCAGCTGTGCTTATCCATAGTGAATACCTACTAAGGAAGCTCTACAGAGAGATTCCCAGCTAATATTTACTTTTAGTTTTCTCCTGTGATATTCTCACACCGTCCCTGGACACTTTACAAGACAGAAAACGAAACCCTCACATGTCCCTGTCTTCTGATCTGCCAAACTTGTGAACCATTATACATACTCAATTAACACATTGCTGCATCTAAACCTCAAAAATTTCTAAGCCACAAGAAATGCCTGACGGAGCTCTTAATGAAACTTCACAACTGCTGCCTTTGGGAGAATTTTTTTAATACAAAACTAGATCCAACTTTTCCATGCTCTGCCAAAGGTCATTGGACATATATGTGTGTTTTGAAATTAGTTTAAATCAGTGAGTGATTTGCTCTCATATGTACTTCCTGTCTGCAAAGACAAATATTCTAAGCATGCATATGATACAATTTTTTTTCCTTAATTTTGATAAGTTGAGGCAATTCTTCTACAAAGAGAACTGTTGGTTATGGACAGCACTTTTAAACATTGCTATGAGCAGTCCAACTAAAGCGAAACTTGTTCAGTGAGCAGATAAAGTTCTACATTCTTGTAATAATTTTGCATCCATTTTTCCCCATCAGTTTAGATGAAAAATAGTCCAAATTTTCTAGTGTATAATTTATAGGAAATATATTTGCTGTGGCTTTAGCTAAATCATTTTTCCATATGCTTAGATCGTGAGGTGTAAAACTGTGCTATTATAAAGTATTATTAATTATTATTGATATTATTATTGCCATAATAATAAAGACACGAGCTATTTAGGTGCTAGAGGGGACAAATATCTTAATTACATGTAGTATGAAAGCTTCCTGTAGGATTATCCCAATGACATGGCTCCACTACTATGTCTTCCTCTCAAGCAGTTTAGCTTTTTATTTGATCTATTTCTTTCAGAGATTGGTATACATGCCTATAATTGTTCCCATTTATTAATATACCTACTGAAATAGGAATCTTTAATCTTAAACTCTAACTGTAATATAATTTATATTGAGTTTTTTTGTCTCAGAAATGAAAGCTCTGGTGTTAATTTACCCCAGGAACTCATCAGCGATGAGGGCACTATATTGCTCTGGTAGTGAGTTTAAAATATCACTGTGTGGGTGATAAGTTGGCACATTATGTTTCACAGTCTAAGCCCTTATGATTAAAGAAAACATAGAGTAAAAGGAAGTCAGAAGCAATTTTCTGTTTACAAGTTCAGATTTCACTTTTAAAAAAAATCATGTATTTAAAATCAATATAAATTACAAATATAAAATATAAATTAACCTGCTCTTTTACCATTTCATTTATGTACTTTGATGATTTAAGGATCATTTATTGAGCAGAAGAAAGTCAGGATATAAGATGCTGTAGCAAAACTGAATGATTCTATTCTCTTTTTTATATCTTTAGGTATGTAGACTCCAAGTACTGCTGAGGGCAAAGCTCATAATAGGTTGTAAAAACGTTATATGGCTCTTAGAAAGCATGTTTTCAGATATTTACATCTATACCTCTGTATGTGTCTGGACCTGTGAAAGTGTAAATGTATTTTGAGCACCATATTCCCCTACATCCCTGTCTCCTTCAAATGGAATGATCTGTTGCTATGACCACTGTTGCAGTGAGCCGACAACTATTTAAATCTCCTAGGTTAGCAACATGCAGTCCCTCACTAGATTTCATTGGTTGAATATTCCTAAGGGTTTTCTAATTAATAGACTATTCCTCTCCACTTAACACGATACATAATTTTTCCAGGCATATACTGCTAATTTTAAACATCCTCTCTTTTTCATTCTCTTCTAATGTCAGGGATGTTGTTAAGTAAAGAGCCTGTTGAATGTGTGAATATGCAGAGTATCAGTAGAGAATTGTATTTTAAGACATACATGATAACAATGAAATGAAGTGCAAATCAGCCACAAAAAGCTTTATCTCATGCTTGGAGAAATAAGCTTGGAAGAGACATGATGCAATTAAAACATCTAAACTCACTTCCAAGCAGCTCCACCAATTAGCATTTAAGGACACTTGAGATTGTTTAACTGACATTCTAGCAATATACCAGAGAAATTCAATATTCTTTTCTTTAAATAAAGTGCTGGCAAGTACTCTATAGTATAAGGAAATTGTGTTCTTGCAGAGGCCAGTAGATCTTTTATTGCAATCACCATAGGTGATTTTTATCAACCTACTGACAAAGAAACACATCTGCCAACATTTCATGAGACTAAACTGGAGGGGAGGAGGTCTCCAGAATTTTTTTTCTGAATTCAGATGTGTAATTGCGGTAACGAAGCACCAAACACAAACAGAAGGAAGTGCAGAGTGGTAAAATGTCTCCTTTAGGACATATGAGCTACATTTAGAGTACATGATCCGAGCGCACATCTTAGGCCCTAGGCCCATGTAAGTGATCCAGGCATATTTTAATCCCGTGTCAGAATGAAACATGCAAACCTCTCCATCCATACATTCCTTTCCCTGGCAAGAAAATCACTCAACATAAACCTTGAGAGAACCATTGCATATTGCATCTGAGTCTTTAAGTCCAGGACGTGCCTTCTGTTGCACAGGCAGGTAATCTCTTGGAGAGATCTTCTCCTAAAGATTCCCAGACTCTTTGTTCTAATTGTCAATATGTAAGCCTTCATTTACAAAAGTGGTTCTAGGTTTTTAATTGCTCATGTGCGTCCAGCTTCCAAAATGGAGTAACCTCCCTCCCAGAAAACCAAATAGCTTTAATGTTTTCAAAGTTGCTACTGTGACATCAGTAAAAGGAAGATATGTTCTCATTTGAAAATGGTTCAGTGTTTTTAAATTATTCTTAAATCTTTCTTTTTATTATCCCAATTTTTTGTTTTCCGTTGTGCTAATTTGTGTTTTCCATTTAAATATTCCAATATATTTGCAAGAGAAAAAAAAATGAGAGGAAAAAGGAAAAAGGAAAGGGGAAGGGAAAGGGAAAGGGAAAGAGGGAAAAGAAAGAGAAAGAAAAAGAAAAACAAAAAAAGAAAGAGAAAGAAAAAGAAAAAGAGAAAGCAAAAAGAAAAAGAAAAAAGAAAAAGAAAAAAGAGAAAAAAGAGAAAGAAAAAAGAGAAAAAGAAAAAGAAAAAGAAAAAGAGAAAGGAAAAAACATTAAAAAATTTTTAAAAAGAGAAAGAAAAAGAAAAAAGGGGAAAAAAGAAAAAAGAAAAAGAAAAAACAAAGAAAAAGGAAAAAAGAAAAAGAAAAAGGAAAAAAAAAGAAAAAGAAAAAATTCTGAATTTTATATTATTAATCCTAGGCAGAGTATAGCATATAAATATTTTTGTTAATATCAGTTATGTAGTTTAGTTTAGGTTTCTAAAAAATATTTGAAATAATTAAGTAGTTTTTGTCAAGTAGACTTTAACTGCAGAAGCTGGAAAAGCACTGCACTTTCCAAAGTATTTGCAGACTTAAGTGATTTTGTCTTATGGATGGGGTTATGTATGTCATGGTTTAAAACAACTCATTTAGCCAAGAAAGATGTGATTTGAAGGCTTTTTCCAAGTGCATTTTATATCCAAGGATGTGTGCACACTCAAATAACAGAGCATGCAGCCACAAATCTTTCTCTCAGGTCTGTTTATTTCTTCTGTAGCTGACATAGCCATGGGCTGACTATTTATGTCTAAAAATTGGGAAGAAATGGCTATTGCTCTTGTAATTTACAGTTGGATGCATACTGGACCCTAGGCTACCACAGCTACCTAATTATGATAACAAAAACAGAATTAACATTTAAAAAGTCAAAAAATGTCCAACATTCAAAAAAAGGTTAACAAATACAGAAGTTTATATTTTTCACTGAAACTAACAGCTGGAAAATGCTGGTTTAGTTCCCAACACTGCCACAGGCTAAGCAAGCCATTTACCCACTTACTGCCCCAGTTTCTCTGACTATAAAAATCTGGATAATCTTATTTATACACTCTTATACAGTAATTTCAGATCTGAAACAGGAAAGTAATGTTAAAGAAGTACGAAGTATATTTTTTGGAAGAACACAATAATTGTCCAAACAGACAGAATATGAACTTCCAGTCCATTATGATGGCTCTTAAGTGTTACAGTCATCAACCCCATCGCCTGTTAATATACACCCCATCAACTTGTTTCTACAAAATGACTAGGACTAGAGGTGTTTTAAAAAGATTTAAAAACCCAGATTCAACCAAGAGGAAAAAAAAATTAAAATTGTACAAGCAAAGTTTCTTTCTAGTCCCTAGACTGCCCTGTTGTTTCTTTGGAGAATTTGGTTTTTGCTAAAAAAGAAAGAAAGGCAGTTTGGGTTCTATCCTATTTAGATCTTTTCATATAATCTTGTGGTTGTTTTCATCTTAATACATGAGCATTTCACAGAAGATAAACCAACTAATTTTATCTATATCTTTCTCTTCCTCCTTTACTCTTCTCCAGAGGACCCTCTTCAGGTTCTTGTTTCTTGTATCAGGGGAAAAAAAAAATGGCTGTTTTTCAACATTTTATGAAACTTCAAGTCTTAAAAATATCAGTCCCCAACAGCCTTTTACAAGGCACTGTGGTTTCCCATGGTGCAATAATATGGAGATTGCATCTGCAAATTTGACTTGCAAAACATTCCTTTCTAGTCTTCTTAACATTATGTACACATAATTACCAATGACAGAACTTGACACTCTCTTGCCACAAACACGAGCCTGTATTGAAGTATTCAATCATATTGGATGATGATGGTCTTTTGTGAAGAGTTGATATCAGTAAAAGGGGTAAAAATTGTGCAAGTAACATCAGCTTTTTCAAAGCTGTTTCTAATTACTCGCAGTTTGAAGACTTAATGAAAAATCCTTGCAATTGAAAAAGCGTAAGCTGAAAATAAAAGTGAATCAAACTTTCTCTTCAATTTCCAGGGTTCTTACTTATTATTTAATATTTTTCATTTAAAAACAACCAGCTGTTTGAAATTTTTACAGTTGATAACACTGTGTCTTGTAGCTCCTCGGTATTTCAGCTTCAAAAGTACTCTGGAATTATTAAGCAACTTTTCAAACCTAAGGAACTTTATTGCTATGTCATTGATGAAAAAATAGATTTATGAGTTGTTTGCTTTCACTTCCAGGTTTTGGAGCACTTAGAATACTTCATATAATGTTTCTCAACCTTTTTCTTTTTCTTTTTTTTTCAAAAAAATGCTTAATTTTCCACCTTTCCCTTTCACGCAAAGATGATCAGAGGGCTGCAGCAGCTCTGCTATGAGGACAGTCTGAGAGAGTTGGGGTTCTTCAGCCTGGAGAAGAGAAGGTTTCAAGAAGACCTTATAGTAGCCTTCCAATATCTGGAGGGGGCCTACAGGAAGGCTGGGGAGGGATAATTTACAAGGTCTTGCAATGACAGGACAAGGGGCAATGGGTTTAAACTGGCAGAATGAAGATTTAGGCTGGATGTTAGGAGGAAGTTCTTTCCAGTGAGGGTGGTGAGGCACTGGCACAGGTTGCCCAGGGAGGTTGTGTCTGCTCCCTCCCTGGAGGTGTTGAAGGCCAGGTTGGACGAGGCCTTGAGTGATCTGTACTAGTGGGAGGTGTCTCTGCCTATGGCAGGGGGTTGGAACTAGATGATCTTTGAGGTCCCTTCCAACCTTACCATTCTATGATTCCATGATTCACAAGGTCAGAAAGTTCTAGAAACAAAGCAAAATACCATACATAACTAAAAATTATTGCAACACCCTCATTATACATTATTTCTCCAGAACTTCAATACTCCATGATATAAAAGAAAAAGAGCATAGATTCTTGTATGACAATAAGAGTTGGTAAGAAATATATGCATAAACCACCACAGCTCACATAACTGTGGAGGATTCTTTAAGGTCACTCAGAATCCCTCTTTGGTATTCTACTTTAAGTGATTACAGTGTCCTCACAGAGAATTTTCAAAAGAATAATGGTGAAGGATGTTAGTAGCTTCTTGGATCTAAAGTCTGTTGTACTTTAAAATGACAGTTATATGGAAAAGTGTTATTGGCATCTATCCTGATGTGATTAGTATAAACATTGATACATGTGGGAAAGATGTGGAGGAGTCACTTACTTTCCTGTCCTTAGGCAAAAGAGGGGTTTATATATAAGTATTTAATCTTAAATTTAGGAACATTTTAAATCCTAAAGATTTCAAATATGTAATGGTCTTTCCATTGGAAATACAAAAATATGGAAAATAAGCAGTATTCATCATTTAAAAAAATCACATCCCATTTACTCATTGCTGTAGCAAGAAGAGTTCCTAAGAAAACAAAACAAAAAACCCAAAACCAAACCAACTAACCAAACAAAACCCCAAACCAAACCTGCAAAACAACCCCAAACCAAATCCAGACCTCCTGAAAAAAACCAACCAACCAACCAACCAAAAAAAGGCACTGACTGTCTCTATACCTCTTCACCATAAGATACATTTTAATGTTATTAAGTATAAATTCCTATACAAATTTGTCATCTTCCCGTATCGATTTTCCTAGGTTACAAGATACTTAGAATAAGATCCTGGTTGATCAGTCTTTCTGTATTTTAGCATGATTATCAGTTATTTGTAGGAAATTACACTAAAGTATAATTTATACACTAAAGCATCTTGTAGTTAAATAAGAACCTTGTTATATATTTGGTTTTATTAACCCCTGAGAAAAATGCTGGGTGTTCTGTGGCTTCCAGTTTCCAGCTGTAGTATTAGCCAATACTAGCTAGCTGGTATTAGCTAGCTAGCTGGTATTAGCCAATACTGCTGTGACTTCTAAAACTTTTAGCTGGAATCTGAGACATTCCAAACTGACCACTCTGACATGTAATTTATGTTTTCCCTTTCACATTCCTCTTTATAAAAATGCATCCACTACTGTCTCAGATGATTAAAAAAAAAAAAAAAAGAAAAGAAAAAAAGTTTCTATACCACAATGCAAAGGCTTTGAAAGTGTAATTTTGAAGTTCCTCCTTCTTTCAATCTGAACTAATGGGTTAAGCATCAAAACCCTCAATATGATGCCTGAAGAAAGTGAAATACTGGACATGCTCCTAGAAATGGAGAAAGTTGAAATAAGCACATATGTCCTTTCTCTGTAGGAGTAGGATGCATATTTCAACCAGGTAAGTACTTCCTTGCAGGACTGACTGCAGAAGCGTCTCTATGAGGCAAAGGTCTATGATTTTCCTTTGAAAAATGGAATGTATTTTTCTTTCCTTACAGGACATGGTTGAGAGGAAGAAAAGAGTCATGAAAATTTCCAAATCATGCTAGAGCTGGTGTGGTTTGAGCTCCCTTCTTTGGTTTACATATTTAAAATATCACAATCCAAGAGTCTGACGTAACTACTAAATGACTCACATCAGTTCTTCTAGTCCAGCAGGTTTTTCTTCACAATTACATGTGTTCAGCAGGAGGAATTTATCTCCAAATCACAGAGACAGACAATTTGAAATCACATCTCTCCAGGGAAAAACGAAAACTGAGTCCAGGTCTTGTGATCCTGAATGAGAGCTGTAGTAACCGAGTTGCAGTAGCTTGCAATAAATCCTTTATACTCCCTGTGAACTATGTTCCATCCTTCTTTATTCTGTACAGACAGCCATGTCAGAAGTGTGTGAATATATGCTCAGCCTTTGTCATTTGGGGCGTGGTTCTGGGGATACAGAGCTGCAGCAGCCTCACTTCTGTAGAGCTGGGACTGGAGAGGGCCACCTGGATCTTGAAATCTACTGGATGTGACATCCTCTGGCTGTATAAATCCCAGGAAAAACAAACAAGCAGTCAACCAAACCAAACCAAACCAACAAACAAAACGAAATATGAAACAAACAAGAATAAGAAATATATAAAGTTATTAATGCTAAAATATCCTTTTCTCAGGAAGAGAAATTCAACAGAGTGTACTGCTGGGTTGCGAGGAACTCTCCACATTTCTCGTCGTTTCAGGGAGACTTTGACATGGAATGGTTGGAGTGGGTCCAGAGGAGGGCCACAAAGATGTTCAGAGGGCTGCAGCAGCTCTCCTATGAAGACAGGCTACAAGAGTTGGGGTTCCTTATAGTAGCCTTCCAATATCCGAAGGGGGCCTACAGGAAGGCTGGGGAGGGACTATTTACAAGGTTTTGCAATGATAGGACAAGGGGTAATGAGTTTAAACTGGAAGAGGGGAGATTTAGACTGGATGCTAGGAGGAAGTTCTTTCCAGTGAGGGGGGTGAGACACTGGAACAGGTTGCCCAGGGAGGTTGTGGCTGCTCCCTCCCTGGAGGGGTTCAAGGCCAGGGTGGATGAGGCCTTGAGTGACCTGTCCTAGTGGGAGGTTTCCCTGCCTATGGCAGGAGGTTGGAACTAGATGATCCTTGAGGTCCCTTCCAACCTTACCATTCTATGATTCTATGATTCCATAAATTATTTCACAAATTATAGACTTCGGATGGTTCAGCTGAGATCTGAAGACCATGCATCTGCTGCTGGCCACACTTTGCATTCTTTCCTAAGGCAAAAACTGCGTGAAGCTATCTTAAATGCTTAGCAGAGAATTACCTGTGTGCATGGTTTTACTGCTTGTATACTGGAAATATGCATAAATCAGACTGAAACATGAATTGTTTATAACAGAAGGTGGCAGGATAGTTTACCATAAGTCTTTTTGTTGTTGTTGCTATCCTCAGTAGCTACAGCTTGGAAAAGAGAATGCTTTCCTTGAAGTCTCTTCCATGAAAGAAAGCGGCTGCCCACAGACATAGCTCACATATACATCCCTTTCCACCCTGAGGAAACAATTAGTGTAATTTCTAGAAGACAAGCCATTCTTAATCTGTGGATGCATCAGAAAACTAGATCTACATGTTAGTAGAGTTTACTTTTTTTGGAGTCATCAGACTGTGCCCATGGCATGGACCCAACATATTTAATTTTATTTTGTTTCCTCCCTGGTATTTTCTCCTAGTGGTTGCTTTTACTTCTGGTTTTCTTCCAGTTTGTCAAGCACCAAAAAAAGGAGGAGGAATAACCCTGAGCTACTGAAATCTATAGAAAAAGCAGTCTAATATGGTTGCAGGGAATTACAGATTAATATGGAAATTTTTGTAATGAATTAATAGGCTATAAACAAAGTATGTAACACACAATGGATATCTGCTAAGACAGTCTGAAAATGTCTCCTTAAACTATTCCGTAATAGGAAATATTCTTTTTGTATAGAACAAACTACTGATGCTTCTTGCCTAAACAAATTCATTGTGCTGTGAAACAGTTGGATTTTTTTCCAAAAAAAAATATTTAGTAATAAACAGTACTTTCTTCTTATGACAAACTCTCTGGAAAATTGTGGCTTAAACTATTTTTCTCATGAGATTTCTAGGATTAGATTTTTTCCTAAACTATGGTGTATCAAATTTTTAATGATAAATCTGGATAGTGAGTCTAGAAAAGTATAATTCAGACAAGGACTGAACACATTAAAACAGAAAAAGTGTTCTCTAAGTGATGATTCTCAGAACATTGCAGGAAAGTGTAGCTTAATCTTGAATTGACTAAAAAGGAATTTTATTTTTGTCCCCCTATATTCATTTATATTGATGATTTCTGAGTTTCACAGGACTTTGCGGCCATGCAAATTTTCCGCACTTTAAGGTCCACTTAGCCCAGCAACAAGTATTAGTAAAATACTTCCCCTCAAGATGGAAATGTCAGTATTTTTTAAATTTACCTGTAACTTTTGTAGGCTTATAATTGTCATAAAAATCTTGTGGTTTGATTATAATCTCGAAGATGCAAGTATCAACGTAAATTAACAAATATGAAAAATATAAAATAAACTAAGGTGAAGGATCATCAATTAACGGTGCCACCACCATCTAGTGGGCATCTTCGTTGCTGCACTGTGTCCGCAGTGGTGCTCTGGAATAGCAAAGGCAGTTTTCTGATGGCAGATACTTGAAATACTTCAAATATATTTGACTGTAGAGGGACATACATGAAAACTCATAGTATTTTATCTTTTATTATAGTTAAGAGTGTATAATGTCATAATATAATATCTGTTGTCCAAAATATTTTTTAAAACACAAGTGAATATTTCACCTTAAATTCCTTTTTTTTTTCCCTTTATTCCAGCTCAATCTGATAAAGTCAATAGGCAGTTTGGGTTTGTTGTATGTTGTTTTGTAATTTTTTCCTAAACAGGATAAAAAGGAAAAATGGTAAAAAGTATGATATTATCACACAAGCTATATCTTAATTAGTGTCCTTTAAAAATAGCCCAAAAGATGTAAAGCACAATCCCAAGCACAAATCCAGGCTGGGTGTTGAGCGGCTGGAGAGCAGTCCTGAGGAAAAGGACCTGNTAAACTGCTCCATTTTTTCTTCCTTGAAATATAGAGCAGAAGACGTTATGAAAGCAGTTCAGTAGGCATTTTTGAACAGAGCCATAACCATCCTGACACTTTTTCAATAAGACTTTGGTGCAATGTAGAAAAGCAACATTTGCCAATCAGCTGTCACAAAGTATGATCAGAAATACTTGTGTCTTCCAGCTCCACTAGTGGATAGAAACCACAAAAAGCTGGCTCTATTTGTTCCTCACACTAAAAAAAAAAATAAACAAACAAAACCCCAACCAAACAAAAAACCCAACCAACAACAATAACAAAAAAACAAACAAAAGCAAACCCGCCAAGCTACAAAAACAAAACAAACAAACAAAAATCAATACCCTGAACAAGCAAACAAAAAACCACAACAAAAAAAGCTTCAAATGAAAATCAGACTCAGTATAGGAAGAGCACAACCTCATGAGGTTCATTCACTGTACAGCACCCTAAATTCTCACCTTTTAAAAATAATACATCCAAAGACTTTAATAGCCCTTTTTAAAAAAGAATTCCATAGGAGGCAGTTACTGTTTAATAATGTCTTGTTCGGAATTTATTTTACTGCTAGCTAACTACTACGCTATGCCTAAAAGGGCTCGTTGAACCTACAGACTTACAATAAAATAGAATATATTGTAATAAAATAAAGTTGTTTATTTTAACATTCTAATTGGATGTTCAGGAAAATGTATTTTGTAGTATTTTCAAGGACAAAAAGCAAACTTTCTAAAAATAGAATATTTCATTTATTGATCATTTAGCGAAATGAAAAATGTCTAAATATGTTTCAGTAGTTTTGCTTTTTAAAAAGGAAACTTTCCCCATGATTTACTATAAATGACATCTCCAGCTTTTGTTACTGTTGATTATTCCTCCTCTTTTCTTTCCTTAAAGGTAAAATGAGATAGCAAATCACTACTTTAAGTGACCATGTGGAAATAGAGTGAAGCTACAATCTTTTAAAAATGCTTAACATTAGAATTCCTGGCATAAGAAATTCATTGATCTTAATAAAAAGTCTAATATACCCCATATTACACATGTATTTCTTGAAACACTTTTTTTGCTTGCAAATCTTCCTTGTCATACTCCTTGACAATAAGGACATTAGCAATTGTGTGACTGCCATCTCTGACAATTGGCAGATAGGACAATGAACGTTCATGAACAAATGAGTAAACCTAGCTCTCACAACTTGAAGTAAAAAATCTTCTCTTCAGAGGCTTAGGAGAATAGAAAGGGAAAATATTTAAGAGAAAGAAAAACCAAAATCTTAGGGAAGACCTCTAAGAACAGAGGTTAATTCAAGGATGGAACAAATTATTTTTTTTTCCTCACTGGGAGGAAACCTTTATTTGCTACATCAGCTGAAGCAGAGAGGAACTTGCTGTACAGGTCAGAGAGGAGACTGTATTGTCTACAAGTTACCTAAATAACAAAATAAAATAAGGTTCTGAACAGAAGACTGTAAAATGACAGTGCTCCATTTCTAGAGTACTGAAGAGCACTGAGGACATGAAGGCAAGTAGCTGTAAGGCTAGGTTTTCTGAAATTGAGTGGTGGCTTCTGGTATGGGCACCTCAGTTAAGAGCAGGGACATTATATTGGCCTCTTCTGGTGACAGATCTGTAGATGTGAGGCTTGCTGTGGTTCCATGTCCCTAGCCCTGATCAATGACAAGGATGAGCACACATTCCAGATACCTTACACATACACGGCTAACACAGCTGGCCACACAAACCAACCCAGGGAGAAAACAATGCTTTGGAGGGCATGCACACCAGGTGGTACCACACTCACAAAACCATGAGCAACAAGGGTAATGATGCAGTTCCTTGGGTTACTCAGAGCTAAAAGCCAATAGTGGGTGAGAAAAAGAAAAAAACATGGTGTTGTGCAAGCACCACTCAGCAGCAGCCAAAACACCAGTGTGTTACTGTTGTGGCAGGCCTAAGCAGGCCAAAACAGGCTTATACATGTCCTGACATGCCCAGGCATGTTTTTCTGCTCTCCCTCCTTCTGTTTTGGGGAGAAGCAACTGTGGGAAAGAGGACAAAGGACTTGGAGCCACTGAGTCTGAGAACTCTAGCTTGCCCAGACATGTTTGCATCATGTGGCAAACAAGGTATACAGGCTCAACTTGTGCCTGCCTTGTCCAAGGCCTGTGTTCTGCCCTAAAAAGGGTAAAGCAAGCCTATGGCTTCACCTGATACGGTCAAGCTTGCCAAAGTGCCATCTTGATTGGCTATTCTATGTCCAAAGGTACATTAGTCTTGGGTTGTATTGATAAAAGGAGATGAGCAGGTGACACAACGTGCCCTGCTGTTGTATATCTGTGCCCTGCTGTTGTTATTGGTACTTGCTGCTTGCTACTCCCATATTGTATCCTGAACTGCCTGGAAACTCCACTGCTTCAAGTTTACCAGGAACAGGCTCTAAATGCCTCCACGGCACTGGCCTGCACAGCCAGTGTGACATTGTGCCAAGACTGCACATGGCAAGACATTCTGCCTGCACCTGAAAGCCTCCTGCCAGGATGGAAAGTTCTGGATACACAGATCATCCAGAGGAGATCAGGACCAGGTCAGAGATTGTCTGCTTCCTTTCCCCAGCACTTTGAAGCTTGTGAAGAATCGCAAGCCTCAGTGGCTGACAAGACAGTAACAAAATCCCCTGAAAGTGTTTGGGTACTGTCTGAAGCTGTAGCTAGCCCTGCCAGTTGGGAAATAATATTTTGTGAGTAAATACCTAAAGCTTCTTGCTATTCACCATTGCCTTCTGCCATAAGCAGAAAGAAGCTCCCTGAGTCCATCTAGTGGGCAAGCTGTGCATTGACCGCAGGAACCTTCTCTTCCAGTTCAATTACTGTTATATTATTACTAGTTATTTCTAGATTCTGTGTTATTGTCTGTATAAAGTTTCCACGACCATGCGAAAAACCAATTATTAAAAAAAAATAGTGGTCTGAGTGGGGAGAATTCTGAATATTGAATATTAATAAACAACATTAATCTCTGAAAATCATATCTCACATGAATTAATTACCCCTCCATAACAGTTACAAGTGCTATTTTAGCCACAAATCCAAAATACAAGAATGTATAGGCTGCTATGGAGGAAGTTAACTCCAGTCCAGTCAGACCCAGTAAAGCATCCCATAATTAGTCTTGCTTGTTCCCACGATCCCCTTAAGCCATACCAGAAGCTTTGCACCATTGCAGAATGTGCTTCCTCTTTCATCCATAGTAAGTCTTGCACACAGTCAGGCAGTCATCCCTAACAGCCTGGATGGTATTATGGAGAGATGGGTTTTGGTTGACACATCTTGGTGGGTTTCCCACTGAGAACTATTATTTAGTCTCCTTCAATGGTCTTTGAAGAGTCTGATTCTGTGACATAAATTCACTTATCAGGTCACCAGGGCTTCCCGCCTGTGCGGTCCCCCTGAGCCTTGTTGGGCAGCTGTGCTGCCTGTGATTAGCTTTTAATAACATAAACTAACACACTTAAAATGAAATATTATAAATATGGTTGAAATATATAATTACAATTAAACAATAATCATAGTAATTGGTGGTTTTATTAGCAATAATTAGCTTTGATTAGTTTAAACTAGCTTTATTACAAGTTAATCTTATCGATCTATAACATAGTAGACGCTAATGATTTGAAAACAGCAGAATGAAGTTAGGCAGAATGAAATATTTCATGACCTGTGAATCAAAATATACTTACATTTTTTTACTGGGAAATTTTGAACATTTATTTTTCTTTTTCCAATTGAAAATATCAGAATGGTTTTAGTAGCTTTCAAAGGGCTTTTACTATTTAAATTTTTCAAGAGCAAGGAAAGACATTAGCAGTCGAAAAGTTCAATCTCATTGTAGAATATGTACTGTTATTTACATAACAGTAAAAATTGCAACTTCCATATTTCAAGTTTTTAAAGGAATTTTTAAAATGTTAATTTCATTGCAAATTGCTAAAAGTGGGAATTTTGCAAAAGTGCTTCAGATAAAAAATTAAAACTAAATCTGATGTAGTTTATGTCATAATTGTAAGGAATTTCTGCTGAGTTTCTCCCCTAAATCTTTAAAGTGAGAAAATAGTAATGTTGCTTGCATGTATTTACTAGACTTCCTTTTTTACATACATGAATCTCCTAAAAATGATAGCTCCTGTTTTTCTACATGACTTGTGTCATTGCCTTATCCTTCTACAATATCATACTGCTTATAGAGGAGTCTGAGTATTTGTCATACAGGAAATTAATATGGCACAAAGTCAAATTTTATTTAAGCTTTGGCTTTGGCTCTGCTTCTACCACGAGAAGCTTTAAAAAGACTTCTGAACTGATGATTCAGCTTTTCTGTTTCTCCTTAGACCCACCTCATGCTACATATACTGACAATTTGAACAAAATGCTGAATTTTGCTTTTACCTTCTACTTTTGGGCCAATTAGATAAGGTCAATGCTGTGATAGCATTCATATTAGCATAGGTATCACAGTATCACAG
>WBNM01020851.1:5865-16711 GCA_013399055.1 Ramphastos sulfuratus
CCCCCCCCCCCCCCCCCCCCATCATTTTTTTTTTCCTTTTTGAAAACTGCTTTGAGCCATTTAATTCTACTTCAGAAATACTATCTTCTTGTTTACTCAGTGGCTGTGTCTTTGGAGTACAGTCTGAACTGCTTAACATGTAACTGTTAAGGCTGTTCATTACATTTTTAGCTTAGATTTGTTTTCACACAATGTTTTCTACTAAGAATGTATATATTGGCTCAAGCTTCCATCAGCTTGATAGTTAGTGCTCTTTCTCCCCCTTGATTGCCATCTATGGCCTGGGTTTGAGAAATTCTAGACAGAGCTGCCAGCAACTTCATTTAAGTATGCACTGCAGAGAGTCTTAATTCCAGCTTCAAATATTTGCTCTGTGCTGTGTGGTAGCCAAATGGCAAAAGTAGACATTTTGCTCCAGCAGGACATACTTTCATAATTGCTTTTCAAATTCAGATATTGTTACAGAAGCTATTTGTTACATTAGAAATGCCATACATCATTTATGAAAGATTTTCATGCACCATATGCATGGAGGGGGGAAAAAAAAATTGCCAAGGCCTTTTATCCCAAGTTAGACATGCATTTCTGTGACCCACCAAACACTTTCCCTTCTGGATAAGTGCTGAGAGCATTACTGTGCACAATGAAACTCTTGAATGTGCTTAGAAGGGGTTGGAGTCACCAGAGAAAACACACTTCTTGAGGCATGAAAAATATATCTACATATCTGTGTATATAATGTACATAGAAGTATTTTTTGGTAAACAGATATGAGTGGAACATAGGAGCAGTGTTTATGAGTTCTTCTTTCTCTCAATCTGTGCATCTCATGCTCTACTGCATTCCTAGCCATTTAGCAGTGGTAACAGTATATCTTCCATATTGTGTACTCACAATGAATGAAGGAGGCAGGAAAATGACCCAGGCATACTTTTCCCTTTTCAAGACACAGGTTTCATTTCTCTCCACCTTGTGTAGCTAACACAGCATTAGTTGATCTTTGAAAGAGCAATGATTTTCAGGAAGGAAGTCCTTTCTACTGAGTTCGAGGGGGTGAAAAATAGAGAGAGGGAAGATGCATATTTATTTTTAATCAGTTGATTTGGTCTCACAGTTTAGCCCCAAGTAAAATTAAGGATATATTGCAGAATTAGTTGAGATAACATCACACTGCATACTGTTTACAGTTAATGTAAAGCACTGATTTAATTAACTGTGCATCATGTACTCTTCGATTTAGACAATATGAGCAGAATCAGAATTGAGCTGTTGGTGTCTTTTTGACATACAAAGGTTAAAAAATCTCCTCCAAAGCCCAGACAACAGGGGAAAAAGAATGTAACAAGATAAACAGTGTTTCCCTTAACTTTTGAATATGACAAAAAGTTTAACCTGACACCACTTTCTAATCCACTTCAATTCACATGCAGGCAAGACGAGGCTGTCACAGATGATCTGTATTACTTTCCAAGGAGGGGCTTTATCCTCTGCATTGTAACAAAACAGGGTTCTTATTTGATGACTAAGCAAGGGATTTGGAAGACTAGCTTCAAACTCTTTCTTCTGAAAGCCTTAGGCTAAGTTCTGTCAGAAGGAGGAAAGGAACACAAAAGGCAGGTCCCGGACTTCTTTGCTCATGTATAGGATAAGAAAGGTAGGGGGAAAAAAATAAGTGATTTTTTTAAAAAGTGATTTTTAATTTTGATTCAAATTTCACCAAACCACTTCTTTTTCCCCTGGTCATTATATCCATTTCATGTCTTTCAGCATCTTCTGCTGCAGAAAGATACCATGTTGTTATGGATTCATAGAATGGAGCTTTAGATCCTCTGCATTTACCAGACTGCTGGAGAGGCCTCCTTTCTCCAAGTGATGAGCACATTCTTTGATGTTTATGCTTTCCTAATACTCAAATGTCAGGAAGTTGGCTGATTCTGAGTTGAAAGCTCTCAAGAATGCCTCAGCACCTTTCCTCCTGGCCTACTTCAATGCTTAATGATGATTTTCACACATAGAATTAGTCATGCCATTCGCATGATTCACAGTATCACAGTATAAGCAAGGTTGGAAGAGACCTCAAAGATCATCAAGTCCATCTCCTAGAAATTGATTCCTATAAATATTTCTTTTTAAGATCTTAAAAATATTTATTTCCTTCTTCTTTAAGATACAATAACCTAGTCAAGCCATCTTGACAGATTTCCAGGATTCTTGCTCAAAGATCTGCCATTGTTTCTGTGCCCTTTTTGTTTCTTTAAGAATCTGTCACTCAATCATAGAATGATGAGGGTGGGAAAGGATCTCTGGAGATCTCCTGAGCCAACTACCCTGTTCAAACAGAGCCCAGGACCATATCCAAACAGCCTTTGAATATCCTCAAGGATGGAGACAGCACAACCTCCCTGAGCAACTCATGGGCTAGTGCCCAATCACCCTCATAGGAAAGAAAGCTTTGCCATAAGTTGAGACACTGCTTCCTGTGTTTGAGTTTGTGCCCATGGTCTCTTGTTTTGTCACTGGGGCAGCTGTCAATCCACAGTACAGACAGAAACAGGGGGTTGGAACTCGATGATCCTTGAGGTCCCTTCCAACCTTACTGTTCTTAGATTCTATAACAAGAGAAAGAGGTCACTAATGTTTACCTCCACTTTTGCACTATATTCTTTGGTATCTACAATCCAGAGCCACCCTAGCTGGCCCTGTCTATGAATCTGGTAGTGGGGATTCATCTTTATTTCATTATTTATTGTGTTCTAGATCTTTAAAAGAATTTTATTTTTATTTTATATTATCCTCTCCTTCTTCATATCCACTTCTGAAAACAAGCATAGTAATTTCCTTTTCTTCTCTGTTTTGTGCTTCTTGGCAGATCTGTACAAGAGAATACTGTTGGTAACATGATTTAAAAAAAAAAAAAGCCACTATTATCTCTTCAGATTAAAATATTTCTTCCACATTCCTGACCTGATGGTAGTTTACTTTCATATTATTTATGCTATTCTTAAGAAAAACTATGCTTGGACATAAGAAATTACAGAATTACAGAATGGTAAGGTTGGAAGTGATCTCAAAGATCATCCAGTTCCAACCCCCTGCCATAGGCAGAGACACCTCCCATTAGTACAGGTCATAGAATCATAGAATGGTAAGGTTGGAAGGGATCTCAAAGATCATCCAGTTCCAACCCCCTGCCATAGGCAGGGACACCTCCCACTAGTACAGGTCACTCAGGGCCTCATCCAACCTGGCCTTGAACACCTCCAGGGAGGGAGCAGCCACAACCTCCCTGGGCAACCTGCTCCAGTGTTAATGCTTATGTTAACAGCTCCTTTAAATATCAAACACAACTCAGTAATGGTCACTAAGTTTTCAGAAATGTCTTCTGTTGCAGTGGGCTGATCAGAGGTCAAGCATGATACTCTTGGAATTGCACCAGGCATGATACCCTTGGAATTGCACCAAGCATGATACTATTGGAATTGCACCAGGCATGATACTCTTGGAATTGCACCAAGCATGATACTCTTGGAATTGCACCAAGCATGGTATTCTTGGAATTGTGTCTACTCTGTCATCACAGCCAAAGTTATTGAGCTGGGACATGCACTAAGACTTTGAATGGGCTTGGGTTTTCTGTTTCCTGTGAGCAGCAGAGCTTGGGCACTTCTTTTGAGTGGCAGATCTGATACTGAAAGAAGAGTCAAATTTATGCTGACTTTACAACAAATATACACAAAGGTGCAGTGCTATAGCCTGGTGAAGTAACTTGAATTTTGAAGTGCTCCCAAAAAGTGCAGTTTTCTTTCAGATAAGCTAGTTCCTAGAGGGTTTTAATGCTTAGAACGTCAAAATATGATGATTTTGGTTAGGGTTTTTGTTTTGGTTTGGTTTGTTGGTTGTGGCCAGGAAGAGGTTGCTTTCTTCTCTCAGGCAACCAACACCAGAACAAGAGGACACAGTCTCAAGCTGTGCCAGGGGAGGTTTAGGCTGGAGGTGAGGAGAAAGTTCTTCACTGAGAGAGTCATTCCCCACTGGAATGGGCTGCCCAGGGAGGTGGTGGAGTCACCGTCCCTGGAGGTGTTCAAGACGCGCTTGGACGTGGCACTTGGTGCCATGGTCTAGTCTTGAGGTCTGTGGTAATGGGTTGGACTTGATGATCTTTGAGGTCTCTTCCAACCTTACTGATACTGTGGTACTGTGATACTGTTTTGGTGTGGTTTGTTTTGTTTGTTTTTTTTCTTTTTTTTTTTTTTTTTTGGTGTTTTCCCTTTCTGTGTAGCAATACATGGCCAATATCAAACTTAGCCCTAGTGAGGGAAACAGCTAGCTACTCAGAAACACATCAGGCTGTACCAAAACCACACAATGTAGTTATGTTAAAATTGTTCTGATGGATTTGACATTTGTGTATTTTGTATATTTGCTTGATATTGCAGCACTAATATTGATATTTATTTATAGACTGAACACGAGCATTTGGAAAAAACCCAACCCAAACCAACCAACCAACCAAAAATAACTCCCAAACCATATGCACTAAATCCACAGGATTTAAAGGAAGGAAAATAATCCAAAGTAAGAGCATCAGCTAAGGATTTCACTTCAGGCTTAGATCATGCTCTTGTATTTTGACATTACAGCAGTTTGAGATTGATGTTACATGCCACACGTGCTACAATAAGAGCAATGGAGAGAGATAAGGTTGGCAGTCTTAGCTACATATTTCCATTATTTTCTGGATTAGAAATGGACAGACCTCTAAATGCCTGATTATAGTTTGGACTACAGACCAAAATACTAGCAAGCACATGTAATTTCTCACTTATTTATGATGCTGGCAGTTACTAGGGGGACAGAAGGCTGGGGAGGAACTATTGACAAGGTCTTGCAATGACAGGCCAAGGGGCAATGGGTTTGAAGTGGGAGAGGGGAGATTGAAAGTGGATGTTAGGAGGAAGTTGTTTGCAGTGAGGGTGGTGAGACACTGGCACAGGTTGCCCAGGGAGGTTGTGGCTGCTCCCTCCCTGGAGGTGTTCAAGGCCAGGTTGGACGAGGCCTTGAGTGACCTGTACTAGTGGGAGGTGTCCCTGCCTATGGCAAGGGGTTGGATCTAGATGATCTTTGAGGTCTCTTCCAACCTAACCCATTCTATGATTCTACTAGGACTTGCTTGGCAAAGGATGCTTTATTAGCATGTCCAAACCAACTTTGACTATATGCAAGTATTGTGATGTAAAATAATTGAGAATCATTATTCAGTTTTGATAAGAGTCGTGAGTTATGACATCATTGCACTAATGGAGTTTTTAAATTTTGGTTTTAAATATGTATTTACAGTTAGAGGTTTTCTGTGTTGTGGTTTGGGGTGGGAGGGAGGTGTTGGGGTGTGTGTGTGGGTGTGCTGGTTTGAGGCTAATTAGAATATTCTGATGAAGAAAATTATATTACAGGCTGTGAAAAGGAAACACTGGTGATGTCTGCTTCACTCATAGGCTTGCTGAGATGTCTAAGACAAGAACACAAACCATAAATAAGGCACTCTCCCAGAGAGTCTCGGGCTGTCTACCTTCTTGCCTTCTCCTCTCTGCCGAGTAACCTACCTAACCACTTTCCTTCTAACCCCCCTGGCCGACCCTCCAAACTCACCTTGCACGTAAGGCAAACCTTGGGGTAAGGTATAGGGGTGGGGAGAAGGTGGAAGGGTGGTTGGGAGCCCCTCCTGGGGACTCTGCTTTCTGGGAGGGGGATTGTGTTTCGGTATTGCCTTTAACTTGTATATTTCTGTAACTATTCCTGTCTATTGCGTCTATCTCTGCTTGTACATTGTGCTAAGCTGTAAACAGAGCTTCAGTCTAGTCTGGGTGCTTATACAAAGTGTAGGGGGGCAGAGAACTCCCAAACAACCACAGTGGGTATTTTTTTTCCCCCTTTTGGTTTTTGTGTTAATTTAGAATAAAGAACTTCTCTAGTTCCTGGCACTTTCTATAATCTGCATAGAAAATCTATAATCTGTTAGAAACAATCTGTTGTTCTAAGTAGCAAATCAGTTAGAAATAACTAATTTGTTAGTTATTTCTACAAAAATAATTCTCTGTGTTGCCAATTATGTTGGCACCAATTGCCAACTACGTTGGCACCCAATGACCTACTCCTACAGTACCTGCATCAAATATGTTACTAAGCTTCCTTGTAATGATCAGTGGCCTGGCTGTGTTTTCTATCAGAAGCAGCAATTGGTATGTATGCCTTTAACTCTTTGTTTTTCACGTGGACCCTGGTCTTTAGGCACAGACAGAATTCAAATTAGTAGTAACTCTGAACACATTATTATAATGCTTTGTGTATAAGCAGTATAACACAAATCTGCATGAGCATTTAAGGACTGACCTTCTGTTAATACTGATGAAAATAAGCCTCCTAAAAAGACTTTATGGTGCTACCCTTATGGAATCACAGTAAGAATCCACAGGCAAAGATCAGTTGCCCTGGAGACATACTTAAATCCTTATATCATACATCAATCCAATTGCAAATAATCTATCTTCACATGCCAGTTATTAATTCATAGGGTAGGTTTTTAAGAATCAAAGGCAGACTAGACTAATGTTTTAGATATAAAAAAGTTAAAATCTATTTTATTTATTCCCAGTTTGACAATTTTAATAGGTGCCAGTCCAGAAAAAATTTAAGGATGCTTTCAGAAAGGGTACCCAAAACAAGAGCTGGTACACATTTGATTTATATTTCACATAAGCCTTGAGACACATAAGCTATGTTATGGGGAGTGGATGATTAATACTTAGGTTTTGGAATGCCACTGAATCAGGCTACCTCTTGTACTTAATTTGTACTGGTGGGTGCTGTTAAACTGATTGCCAATATAGTGCATGATGTAATGACATGTTCAGAAACTGCTAGCAGGGCCATGAAGCCAAGAAGCTGCTGGGATAGGGGAATGGTAAGGAAAGACTGACACATTTTCCTGATGGCTGAATAGTGATGTCAATGCTCCTGGTGCACAGAGACTTTATAGATCCTAAAAACCGGACAGTTTTCCACCTCCTACAGGTCTCTCGTCTCTAAGAACAGTCCTTGAGTCTTGAGATTGTTAATTTGTAGTCTTCTTGCTGTCTTGATGGTAGTCTTGTTTTTTTTATTGAGGTAGAATACTCCAACTAGAAGCCTGAAAGCACTCAGTAAGCATGTAGCAACAGCTAAAACACTTTGCAATCTCAGCTTGGCTTCATGATTGCTGCCTGCAACTAGAATCTTCCAAAGAAGACCCTAGTTGATTTTTCTCTATTCTTGGGAAGGCTGGAAAGAGGTAAGACTAAACTGATGTATCTGAGAGATTTAGAGAAGATAAAAACCTGATTTTTATGTTTTTAAGTGAGTAAAAGTATCAAAAGTAAAAGTTCTGGAAGAGAATTGGTACTCGAAGTCAGGATCGCAGAAAGCAGATATGCAAAATATTTTACTATCATAATGATACTGTTACAATCTTGGAATATCAGCTCTGAGAAACTTGTTAAGTGTTCTTAAACAAGTTTGCCTGAGCCTGGAAAGGTAGGAGGGCAGTAGATTTAAAAGATTGTCTAGACTGATATTTCTTTCAAAGCATTTTTCTTGATATTTTGTGCTATTTATTTGTGGCATAAGGCATGTCTTCTGGATAAAGGAGGCTTGGCTGGTACAGCTGCAGGCTCTGAGGTCATCCAGTGAGACTTGGACAGACTGAGAGTTAGGCAAAGAGGAACCAAATGNCGCGTTTCTGTGTGCCCTGAGATAGATTGTCTGGTCCTGCTGTGGCAGGGGGGTTGGACTCCATGGTCTCTTTGGGTCCCTTCCAAGCCCTGACATCCTGTAAGCCTGTGATCCTGTGAATTATTTCATCATGCCATTTCATGTCCTTGCTCTTCAGGGATGATTTACATAACATGCATGTGCATGTCATGTACAGCAAACAGTACAGCCATAGTGTCCAACTACCTGTGCAGCCCAGGTGTGCAGGCTTCATGACAAAGTATGGGCAGAATGACAAAATGCAAGAGTCCAGATACTTTCCACAGCAGAGTGCAACAGGCATTGCAGGGCAGATTGTGTAACAAAATCTGCAGCAGCAATTCTAAAGGACACTGGCAGCACTGGCAGCACATTATTATATTCAAGAGTGACTGCACAAGACAAGAATGACAGCATTAAGAACATGGCAAGTTACTGCTTCTACCATAGAGCTTGGGTGGTGAAGCCTGGACAGCTGCAGTTGTGCAAAGCAGCATGAAAATGACAGAATCACAGCAAGGGCATGGCACGGTTTGATGTTCTGATGATTTAACCACCCTTCAGACATTGCACTGCACTAATTCTGTTTGGTTTACTTTGCATTTTGTACACTGATCATTAGTTCTCTTTCAGGCATTTTCTCATTTACAACTTGCTTCACTGATTCCATTTAGCCAGTATGCATCCTTTATAGACACAAAACCTGAAGGGAAATGTTCTTGTTTAGAAAGAGAATCCTGTAGTTAGCACACTGAAGAGTGATTCCATATTCATTTCACAGCCTCCTCACTTGCTCTGTAAATAGCAATGCCACATCCCATTCACAAAAGAAGAGCAGAGCAGAAATAGACCCTTCTTCCCCTACCCCCTGCTGACTGTGAGGTGAAAAGCCATGGTACTGTATGAAGGAGATTTTCTTGCACATTGTGAGTTTGCTTTTCTCATGGATTCAGCAGTTGCTCCTCTTGCTTTTTTGCACTCTAAGATTGAAAAGTGAGTTGGTGATATTTATCACTGTTTCACTGAAAATTTCAGTGTCCCTGAATTAGCACACTGGTGCAGTTTAATGCAAAGAAAAGTTTATTTTTTTTTTAAATGTAAGCTAGATTATTACTAGTTTAGATGCATAAAATGAAAACATTGCACATTTTAGTGACATCATAAATCACACAAACTACATCCAGCTACCAATACTCCAAGTAAAATCTTTCTTTAACCCCCATGCATGCATGAATGCTGTGTTTATTGTAAAAGAACTTTCCAAGGTAGCAAAAAAACCTCCAAACCAGCAACAAAACTACAAATTGAATTACTATAGGTTTGCAGTCTGATATTTGCATAAGCAATACATAACTCGGAGGTCTGTAACTTCAATCTTTCTTTGCTCCCAGTACATACATGAATACTGTGTTCATTATGGAAAAACTTTCCAGAGTAAAAAAAAAGAAAACCCAAACAAAAACAAACTAGCAACAAAACTAAAAATTGAATTACTATACATTTGCAATCTGATATTTGCATGAGCTATACATAACTCAGAGGTGTGTAATCTGGGCAGGCTGGAGAGGTGGGCCCAGGCCAACCTCACGACATTCAACAAGGCCAAGTGGAAGGTCCTGCACCTGGGTAGGCACAATCCCAAGCACAGCTCCAGGCTGGGTGGGGAATGACTGAGAGCAACCCTGAGGAAAAGGACCTTGGGGTCTGGGGTGATGAAAAGCTCAAGATGAGGCTGCAGTGTGAGTGCAGCCCAGACAGCAACTGTGTGCTGGGCTGCAGCAAGAGCAGTGTGGGCAGCAGGGCAAGGGAGGGGATTCTGCCCNAATCCCTGTACATACATCAATATTGTGTTTATTACAAAAGAACTTTCCAGAGTAAAAAATAAACCAAACCAGCAACAAAACTAAAAATTAAATTACTATAGATTTGCAATCTGATATTTGCATGAGCTATACATGACTTGAAGGAGTGTAACTTCACATTTGCACTTTTACATCCAGTACTCCAAGGAAAGTCTTTCTTTAATCCCTGTACATACATCAATATTGTGTTTATTATAAAAGAACTTTCCAGAGTAAAAAATAAACCAAACCAGCAACAAAACTAAAAATTAAATTACTATAGATTTGCAATCTGATATTTGCATGAGCAATACATAACTCAGAGGGGTGTAACTTCACATTTGCACTTTCCTATCCAGTGCCATTGGACAGCTGTTAATGGATAGGATACCATCTTACTCCTCAACACCTGCACAGTACTTAGTGTTGCCTTAAGCATCATAACTATACCAAAGAGAAAGCTACCAATGATTGTACTGAACACTATGTTACATGTAAAGTGGTGGTTTGAGGGGTTCCAGGTTATCCCAGATTTCCCAAAAAGCCTACAAATGTCTATGAAACACTTCATGGATAAAAGGACCAAGTGGCATTTGCAAGGTACTTTTCCTATTGGTTATGGCAGATATATCAATTCAACACAGCACAAAGCACTGCTTATTTCTATTGTAACACTTACAACCAGAGGTACATCTCACTCCCATTTTGTAGATAGAGAACTTCATGCAATAAACTGCTAAGGTACTTGTCTCTGGAAATCTGATTCGGAGCTGGGAAACAGACAGAGAGTCAGTTCCAAATTAGTGCTTTGATCTCAGCCACTTTGGTTTGGTATGCAGTAGAAACAAGAGGATCTAGAGACACTTTCAAAATGAAAACCTTGTCTTCCAAATGAGATCTAGTGGTACAGTTTCATGCTTTCTTCCAGGACTTTTTATAAGTCCTGTTGCACACAAAGGCAGAAACTCAAGAACACTGCAGTGTCTATCATCTCATAGAGACAGATTGTATGAGATAGAGTAGGAAATACAGTTGGTACTCTACAGATGTTTACAAAATACCCATGAAGTTTTTGGCAAACTACCTATAAATTGGAAAATCTTTGCATTTAATGAAGGTGAGGGCTAGAGATAGCTTTCAAATCATAGAATCATAGAATCATAGAATGGTAAGGTTGGAAGGGACCTCAAGGATCAGCCAGTTCCAACCCCCTGCCATAGGCA
>WBNM01020851.1:16987-68044 GCA_013399055.1 Ramphastos sulfuratus
CAGTCTAAATCTCCCCTCTGCCAGTTCAAACCCATTGCCCCTCATCCTGTCATTATAAGACCTTGTCAATAGTCCCTCCCCAGCCTTCCTGTAGCTCCCTTCAGATCCTGGAAGGCTACTCTAAGGTCTCCTGGAAGCCTTCTCTTGTCCAGGCTGCAGAGCTCCAACTCTCTCAGCCTGTCCTCATAGCAGAGCTGCTGCAGCCCTCTCAGCATCTTCATGGCCTCCTTTGGACTCGCTCCAACAGTTCCATGTCCTATTGTCCATGTCCACTTATTGCCTAATAAGTACCACATAAACTACCCATGCATGTTATATGCAGGAAAATAAACTCCAAAAAACTTAGCAGAAGGAAATGAATGACTGTGGTTCTGAGCAAAATCTGCTTTGGTCAGTATGATTCAACTTCCCCAAGCTTGCCAACATCAGTGCCATGTGCTTGGGTTCTCTGGAATGAGGCCATTGATTGCAGAGGTGGAAAGTGAAAAGCTCAAGCAATAAGTGTAAATAAGCACACTGTGCTTTTGAAGAGGTGATCCAAAAAGCCTGGGAAATGGAAAACAACTGTTACTATGTACTTGTAGATAAAGCTATATGTATTACAATGCCCTAGAGAGTTAACCCATGTGTAAAACCAAGAAGGGAAACTACTTGCAGATAAAAGCTGCTTTTCTAAGCCCTGTCAAGTTCTACCCTTAATTTTTCTTATGTTCCTGTGTTTATTCACATAAGTAACCAGCAGGAGTGTCTTCTAAACGGGATCACTCCTGAGCAGCTACAGCATCAGGTCCTCAGGCTTTGATCCTGGAAGTTGGCAGAAAGGAGTAGAGGCCATGGGAGAGACAATAGCACCTGGAATGAAGCTCTCCAGAGATACAAGAATTCACTTTTATAGACTATATCCATTAATTTCAACAAGGTCTGGACTCTATCTCAAGTCTATCACCAAAGGTGATGAGATTTAAAAAAAAAAAAAGAGAGGTTGGTAACAAAACTTCATATTAATTTGGATGACAGCATTGTAAGAGGGAACTGAAAGAAAATGATGTGAAATAAAATTAAATATTTTACTTATGCACTTTAAGAAGTTCTCAGTGGCTTATTAGCATTGCCATTATTGTGTTTATTTTGCATTGATTATTCATAGTGATTGACTATGAATGTCTTGTTGGTTAGATTTTATGAATGGTTAATCCCCTGCTATCCTCTCTTATCTGTATTTTTTATTTTTTTTCTTTTTGGAGCATAACAACAATACTTTTCATGACACAAGAATCAGGTAAAGGATTTCATAGAATGGTAAGGTTGGAAGGGACCTCAAAGATCATCTAGTTCCAACCCGCTGTCATAGGCAGGGACACCTCCCACTAGTCCAGGTCACTCAAGGCCTTGTCCAGCCTGGCCTTGAACACCTCCAGGGAGGGAGCAGCCACAACCTCCCTGGGCAACCTGTGCCAGTGTCTCACCACCCTCACTGCAAACAACTTCCTCCTAACATCCAGTCTAAATGTCCCTTATGACAGTTTAAATCCATTGCCCCTTGTCCTGGCATTGCAAGACCTTGTCAATGATCATCAACACTTCCATGTCCTTTTTGTGCTGGGGGCTCCAGAACTGCACACAGGACTGCAGGTGGGATCTGAGGAGAGCAGAGCAAAGGGGCACAATCCCCTCCCTTGCCCTGCTGCCCACACTGCTCTTGCTGCAGCCCAGCACACAGTTACTGTCTGGGCTGCACTCACACTGCAGCCTCATCTTGAGCTTTTCATCACCCCAGACCCCCAGGTCCCTTTCCTCAGATTTTCCTCAGATTTGATCTTTAGAATGCATCAAGGAAGAAAAAAAAAAAAATCTTTGCCTGAAATTCTACCGATAAATATAACCTGTTTAAATAATTTTGGAAAGCATTCTTTGTATCTCTAGCAAAAAATAGAAGTTTTGATATTTCAGAATGAAATGATAATTTGATCAGTTTTGTATGTTAGAGTGATAAAATGGACTCTTCATTTTTATATTTATGATTTTGGGTTTTTTTTCTTAATGTTGAGTTGAATGGCAGAAATGTTAATTAGAGAACTTTAGAATTAAAAGAAAGCATAATAAAAGTAAGATTGAAACGATAAAGGACTCAGGTATCAAAAGTAAGCTTTTATACATCTGTTTCCCACAAATTGAGAAAAGGCCCTTTTTAATGTTGGATTGACAGTCTATCTTTCAACTATTTCCCCATGATCACCAGTATGCTGAGCATAATTCTGTGGATGGAAGACATTTTACTGTTAAAAAACCAAGCCAAAACAAGCGGAAAGAGTAAGTCAGAGAATAAAGAAATTATTTCAGATTACTCACAAAACAACCTTTCACAGCACCACTGACAAGGAGCTCTTTAGCTCAGCTCGTTAAGTAACATATAACTTAGAACATTTTAAGGAACTTCAGTTGTTTCCTGTCTAAAATAATAGATTTACAGTCAGCGTATGACCTTTCCAGCTTTCATGTCCTCTGTTTGTCTTGCTTGTGTTCTGTTAAACAAGAAAAGTGTTGTGACCCATAATTGCAGGCAGTTTCACAGCAGGTTTTGAGGAGATTTTTTTGCCATGGTGTCCGGGCTATCTCCATCTGCTGCTGTCTCGTGTGCTTCCCACAGGGGGACCTGGCTAATTTTTCAGTCAATTAGCAGAAGGGTTGCTTTTGTTCTCCGAGTGCACCCCCATGGGCTCCTCTTACACCCTGGACACACTATTCAGATGTTGGGAGTTTTCAAAAAGCATATCATGTTATTTTTTTTTCTGCTGACCTTTGTGACATTGTTGGGTGAATGCTGTCTCCTGTAATCATAGATACTTACATTAAAACGTGGAGGATGCTTTATTTTTTTTATAATGTGGCTATTAATAGTATAGAATGTTGGTTTGTTTTTTTTTTAGTGTGACTATTAATAGTATAGATTTTTTTTTAATGTGACTATTAATAGTATAGAATATTGGTTTGTTTTTTTTAATGTGACTATTAATAGTATAGAATGCTATTTGGTTTTTTAAATGTGACTATTAATAGTATAGAATGTTGGGGTTTTTTAACATGACTATTAATAGTATAGAATGTTGTTTGTTTTTTTTAATGTGGCTATTAATAGTATAGAATGCTATTTGTTTTTTTAAATGTGACTATTAATAGTATAAAATGTTTGCTTTTATTTAATGTGATTATTAATAGTATAGAATGTTGTGGGTTTTTTTAAATGTGGCTATTAATAGTATAGAAAGTTATTTTTTTTTTTAGTGTGGCTATTAATAGTATAAAATATTGTGGGGTTTTTTTTAATGTTGCTATTAATAGTATAGAATGTTGTTTGGTTTTTTTTTAATGTGACTATTAATAGTACAGAATGCTTAATTTTTTTTTAATGTGGCTATTAAGAGTGTAAAATATTGTTTTTTTTTTAATGTTGCTATTAATAGTATATAATGCTGTTTGGTTTTTTTAATGTGACTATTAATAGTATAGAATATTACTTCTTTTTTTTAAATCTGACTATTAATAGTATAGAATGTTGTTTGGTTTTTTTTAATCTGACTATTAATAGTATAAAATGTTGTTTGTTTTTTTTAATCTGACTATTAATAGTATAAAATGTTGGGTTTTTTTAATGTGACTATTAATAGTATAAAACGTTGTTTGCTTTTTTTAATGTGACAATAGTATAAAATGTTTGGTTTTTTTAATGTGACTATTAATAGTATAAAATGTTGTTTGTTTTTGTTAATGTGACTATTAATAGCATAGAATGTTTGTTTTTTTTTAAATGTGGCTATTAATAGTACACATAACAATGGCTTTTCTTAAATGATTTTTGAATTTTTATTTTTTTTTTAAGCCTAGCCTTACTTCTTCATTCAGGACCAACCAGTTGACATACTCCATCAGAATCATTAACTTACTATATATTTTACTCTCTTCATGGGAAAAAAAGCTTCTTACTTGTTTTTGCTACTTACCTTCTAGCAAGGAACATTTGAATGTCAGACAGAAGCTTCAGGTTATGAGCACAGGTCCAGTTTCATGTAACAAATGAAACAGAGCTTTACATAATAGATTTAAATGTGCACATGTATGTCTATACTGTTGTATAACTAGCAAAGGGGTAATACGAACACCATACAGCCATTGAGTAACAAACTGATAGGCTCCTTGGGTATCCTTTTTTTGTTGATTTCTATGAATTTTAATCAGGGTTCGGCTAACATGCACTCATTGCAAGATGGAAAACACTGTTATAATTTTGGTATAACAAAATATTCCTAGATTTCTGGAGAAAAGTCAATGGGTTGTTTTTTTTTTGTTTGTTTTTTTTTTGTTTTGTTTTCCTGGAAAAAATATTACAGTTGTGCTAAGAGAGGGCAATATTCCATAAGCTTCCAATTTATGCACATTTCATTTGGAATGCTATCTCTCACCTAGGTGTCCCTGAGCTTAATCAGCTTCGAAAAATGGTGAAGGTTGGTTTGCATGTGGTGTTCTGCACGTGCTGCAATGACTGTTGTGTACTGGGAGAGGATGTAGGATTTTTCTTTTTTAATTTCACGGTCGTATCTTTTATCTGTGGTTTCTATCTTGGATTCAAATAAGGATCAGCGAGGGTATTTTTTTTCCTTCTCCTTAGCTCCACAATCACGCAGCTACTTTTTATGGGAGGGTATCAAGTGAGTTCATTTTCCAGTAACCTTTCATCTGCCCAGCCTCTCGGCTATACCTTTCTATAGTTAATAAATATACCTTCTTTTTTTTTTTTTTTTTTTTTTTCCTGAGTGTTAAGCAATAAAATATTCACTGGGTCTGAGCTGAGGTTAACAGATTTCTGAAAATTTTATTGCATGACAGCCTGTCCTGAATAATCCCCTCAGCTGTCTCATGTTCTGGGGCAGAAATGATCTTATGTGTCACTCTAATAGTCTAGAATTACACTTGTATCGCTGTCACCGGCATATGGGGCTGTGTATACCCCTAGGCCCAGCTCCCTCTCTTTCACGGCATTTAAAATGATAACATTTGGCAAAGCCAGTTTTGACAGAAAGTGAACTCTCCTTTCCGCGCCACTGACAAAGCCAGCCACCGGAGGCCTGACACTGAGCAGCCAGTCATGGTGCTCTTTGCTGGGTAATGATCGCGGGTTTCCCTCCGCTTAATAACCGCCTCGCTGCGAGGGGAGGCTTGAGTGCAAGACTTCACTTAATTATACAGTCTTCATCTTAAGTGCTTTATTCATGTGAGGCCTTCAGCTGCTCAGGCACTATTGCGGCTTTTCCTTTTTTTTTTTTTTTCCACGCTGCCAAAATGTGCTGATTGCTGGGCAGGCAATGGGAGAGGAGAAGACTTTGGGAAAATAACAGGCAGGAAAACAAAATGACTTGTCTATGCTCAAAAGCAAAACAGTTCTAGGAACTGCACTTTATGCCATCCATGTCTTTGAATGCATTGCACTGCAAATGGCAGCTGCTAAAGATGATGTAGAGTTTGTGCACAATAGAATCATAGAATCATAGAATCATAAAATCATAGAAGTATAGAATCATAGAATCACAGAATCATAGAAGCATAGAATCACAGAATCACAGAAGCATAGAATCATAGAATCACAGAAGCATAAATCATAGAATCATAGAATCACAGAAGCATAGAACCATAGAATCATAGAATCACAGAATCACAGAAGCATAGAATCATAGAAGCATAGAATCATAGAGGCGTAGAATCATAAAATGGCTGGAAGGGACCTCCAAAGATCATCTTGCCCAGATAGAGAAGAAAAGCAAGGAATAATTTCAAAATCAAAGAAAGTCAAGGTAAGAAAAACAATGAGCTTCTGTCCAAATGAGAAGCCACACCTTGAGTTGTCATTTTTTAGTACAAGCCAAATAAAGTGCACCAAAAATCAGGAAGTTGGTGCTTTGGTAAGCTCTTTATTGATGTTTATTAAACTGATCAGGAGACATTTCTGAATGCAGAAGGTTGTGTCAGCTGATACACCTGGCAGAATAAGGAGGATAGGATATTATTTATAGGATATAGGATATTATTTATGGGATATAGTATATTATTTATAGGATATAGTACATTATTTACTGTTGCCACTGGACAATGAATATTTGCATTTCCCTTGCACCTCTCAGTTTTAGTTTGGAATTTGAATTTGGCTAATTTTTTCTTCTTACAGCTTTTTTTTTTTTCTCTTTTTTTTTTTTTTCCACTATTTGATATCCCTTGACACGTTTTTCCATTTCTCATTGCCTTCTCCATAATGCATCTTGTCTGAAGCTGTGATAATTTCTGTTGGATGTCTTTACTGTTGTGTATTTTAGTGTGCTCTTAGGTAGTACACATTTCAGTTTAACTGCTTTAAAAAAACCCTAAAAATAAAAGCTTCCCCCCCACCTCCTTCATGTACTCAACTTTATTAACAGGAAGTTATCAGGACTATTTTCAGTAATTATGCATGCAGCTGATTTTGTCCATGCCAAGGAAGTGCCCCCTACTGTTTTGCTCACATCGAGGCATCGATTTTAGAAACATCTGGGAAGCTTCTAATTTTTCTTGATTCCTATTTTTGGGAAAGAAGAGCTGTCCTGAGCTATCTTTCTTTACAAAGCCTACAGTAGTGTCAGAGGCAACTGGAGAATGGAATCATCTTGAATGGAGGCAAGATTAAAAAATTGTCACAGAAGATTAACTTGTGAGAGTGTCAGATAATCATCCGAATTGTTTGACATTTTGTTTCAACTAAATTCCAGATCTTTTGTGTTTCAATCTTCTTCCTACAATGGCAATCTCTTAGGGTGTACCATTGCACAACCTGAAACCCCACGATATGCCTGCATGAAGTGTAATGCTCAATGACCTCTTTTGTAGGACTATAGAGATCTCATTAACATTAATATCATTGTGGAGAACCTTAGGACAATGTGAAGCTGAGCTTTAAAAGACATGCATTCACCCACAGATATGCATTGATATTTTAAAGACATGTACTGGATTGTTAGGAATATGCACACTGAATTTTAAGCAGGTCCCTGAAGTTTCTGGTGCCACTGCTTAAGCATTTCATTCTTTGTTATGTGCAGTGATATTCATGAACAGTTTAAAGCAGTGATACAGACTATTTGCCTGAAACAGCTCTGCACTAGTTCTTTACCGTGAATCTCTTGACACTTCTGTCACAATTCCACCCACTGGGACACAAGCAGTCCCTCTCCACACACCTATTACTTCTCCTTATTGTGATTAATAATCCTCAGGTAACTGCTGGTCATGGAGCTAGCATGTGCATGACTCTCAATGTAGATGCTCACTACTGCTTTTAGCTGCCATGATGGCAAACTTGATTTAATATATGATGTCACTGAAATCCAGATGATTAATTTAGGTCATGGCCCTTTGTGATCAATGTAAATATTGCTTTGCCTTCCAGTAAAGAAAGCAGTAACATCAAGCTAAAATTATGTAACCTTGACTTGTTAGTTCTGTCAGCTTCTGCCTGTACATGATTGGATGCATGCATCTAAACATGCATATGCACTGATCTGTGTGAATGCTTATATATAGATGCACACATCCACAAACACCTGTGCAAATACAGGAGTAGTTGTCAAGTTATATGCTGAGTGAATTCACTGCATTTACATTGCTTGCATGTGGCTTAATGTGCCTCTAGCTGGTAGCATCATAAAACCATTTAGTAGCTGACGTCAGCAACTTGTTTGCAACACTGATATTCAGTGGTGGGAAGAGACAAGAACAACAGTGAGGAAAAGAAATCTGGAATACAATTTGATGCTAATGTAAATTGTGTTGAAAGTAAGCCAGCCCCATACAACAAATATACACCTAAATGCTAACCCATACAATACTCAGAGAAATGGAGTTTTATACTACCCTGTGGATATAACAGGTTCAGATTAAGTGGCTGCTTGGGACTTGGTATTTAGTATTAAAAAAAAAAAAAANAAAAAGAAAAAAGAAAAAAGAAAAAAGAAGAAAAAGAAAAAATAAAAATAAAAAGAAAAAAGAAAAAAAAAGCAAAAGAGGAAAAAGAAAAGAAAAAAGAAAAAGGAAAAAAAGGGGAAAAATATTTAAAAAGAAGAAAAAAAAAAAAAGAAAGAAGCCAGATGAGTACAAATAAGACTCAGTATGAAATTCAGTATTGAACTCAACAACTACTTTTGTTGATGTGAGCATCTGATGCACATTTTCTAGTCGGGATGCTTATCAATACTACTCAGCTCCAGTTCTTGCTACTCTGTTGTCTTTTGCCAGGCCATGTCAATGACAAAATGAACCTCAATAAGGAAAAATAAAAGCCCCGAAGAAAGGAGAGAAGCCACAAAAATTATAGAGAACGGAACAAACCCTTTAATGTTTTAATGGAAGATAATTACCTGAATTTGTCCACTGAATTTAATATGACCTACAGATGCTTTCACGAGTCACTGGGTCTGAGCTAATATACTCTGCTGAAAGATGAGGCATATGCCTAAGTCTGCTCTGTGCTAATGCCTCTATTCTGGACCAGTGTTGACTTTGTCTGTCTAGATTGAAAATGGGTGCTTTTAGGCTGGCTCTTGTTTTTATCCATCCATGCAAACATGCCTACTTGAAAACTTTCAAGAACTGTCTCTGTCACATGATAACAAAAAGTGTCACTGTTTTAATGCTCTGAATTAAGAAGTCAATGTTTATAGAATCATAGAATCATACAATCATAGAATCAGTCAGGGTTGGAAGGGACCACAAGGATCATTCAGTTTCAACACCCTGCCATGGGCAGGGACACCCTACCCTAGAACAGGCTACCCAGAGCCTCATCCAGCCTGGCCTTAAACACCTTCAGGGATGGGGCCTCAACCACCTTCCTTGGCAACTCATTCCAGGCTCTCACCATTCTCGTGCTGATGAAATTCCTCCTCATTTCCAGTCTGAATCTCCCCACCTCCAGCTTTGCTCCATTCCCCCCAGTCCTGTCACTATCTGATATCCTAAAAAAGTCCCTCCCCAGCTTTTTTGTAGGCTCCCTTCAGATACTGGAAGGCCACAAGAAGGTCACCTGGGAGCCTCCTCTTCTCCAGACTGAACAGCCCCAACTCTTTCAGTCTGTCCTCATAGCAGAGCAGCTCCAGCCCTCTGAGCATCCTCGTGGCCCTTCTCTGGACACACTCCAGCATCTCCACATCCCTCTTGTCCCAGGGGCTCCAGCACTGGATGCAGTACTCCAGGTGGGGTCTCACCAGAGCAGAGCAGAGGGGAAGAATCACCTCCCTCACCCTGCTGCCCACACTTCTCCTGCTGCAGCCCAGGCTCTGGTTGCTCTCTGGGCTGCAAGTGCACACTGCTGGCTCATGTTGAGCTTCTCCTCCACCAGCACCCCCAAGTCCCTCTCCTCAGGGCTGCTCTCCAGCCAGGCACTGCCCAGCCTGGATTGGTGCTTGGCATTGCCTCGACCCAGCTGCAGGACCTTGCACTTGGTCTTGTTGAACCTCATGAGGTTGGCTCATGCATGTTTGTTGTACTACACAGCTTGGTGTTGTCAGCATACTTGCTGAGGCTGCACTCAGTGCCTCTGTCCATGGCACCAACACAAATGTTGAACAAGACTGGTCCCAGGACTGATCTCTGAGGGACTCTGCTTGTCACTGGCCTGTACTGATGTAGCACGATCAGATTTTAAATGGTCCATGAATATGACAAAAATGTTTTTTTCAAGGTAAAATTAGATTAACAAGGTAGAAACTACACTAACAAGTAAAAAAAATAATCAGAGGAACGTTCCCTAAGTTAGCAAAGCTCACACTTACCTGGGAAACTGCCTCTGATCTTACAGTACCATATGCATTTGTAGGAAGCAGCATAAGTCAAGGGTCAGCTTCTAGGGGAGGGATAGGACAGGTTTCAGTTACAGGAGACTTCAAGTATTCAAATCTGAAATGGATTTCTTTAAACTATGCTCTTCATTGTCAAAAAACTCAGTTGCTGGGAGGAAGGCTCGCAGTCAGTCGCAGCAGGTGTTTGCAAGTTTGCAAGAGGAAATACCTGGTTGAGGAGAAGTAGGGTAGCCTTTTGAAACATTCTTTGCTAAAGTCTTCAAGACAGCATTGCTGGATGAGTATGATCCTTCCTGTCATCCTGTTAGGGTAAGATTTTTGTGTCCTGGTGTCTTCCCTGATTCTGCCCTTTTAGGTTTGGAGAATCATAACATTTAGTTTTTAATTTCTGCTGCTGCTTCTATTAGATGCTTTTATCTATTCCAAAGCTGAGAGATACAAAGGAGCATTGTGCAACAATATGGAAACTCTTTCAGGTATTCAAAGCATCTCACATGAATGTTTGGTTTCACATTAATTCAGAATGTGATGTGAAAGCTCGAGGTCTTGAAAATGTACAAACTGAACACCAGTAATTTTCACTTGAACTCATTCAAAGTGAAGCCAGCAGGTTTCAAAGAGCTCTAATAATTACTGAGAGACTTGGCAAAGGCTTGTCTGATCCTATATTTGTGACTTAGCACAGCATTCTAACCTGCTTTCACACTCTCCATAGCCAAATTAAGAGGTCTTAGACAATGATGGATGGCAAGTCTGCCACATTCTGACTTTAAAGAAGTTGAAATAAAGTACCATCTGGAAAAAAATAATGGAAATGTGGATGGGCTGTTCAGTACACATGTAAATGTAAATAACACATATGAGTGACAACAGGACTGAATGAAAGGCTTTAAAATATGTTTCCATGTCCCCTAAATGCAATATTGAAATTCTATGATGTAGACTAATGTGTAGCACTGTCAGAAAAAAAGTATTTCAGACATTGGGACCGGTGCTGTTTTACATCTTTTGTCAGTGCCATGGACAGAGGAATCAGTGCACCCTCAGCAGGTTTGCAGATGACNGGCTGCGGTGAGACTATTGACAAGGTCTTGCAATGCCAGGACAAGGGGCAATGGGTTTAAACTGGCAGAGGGGAGATTGAAACTGGATGTTAGGAGGAAGTTGTTTGCAGTGAGAGTGGTGAGACAGTGGCACAGGTTGCCCAGGGAGGTTGTGGCTGCTCCCTCCTTGGAATTGTTCAAGGCCAGGTTGGATGAGGCCTTGAGTGACCTGTTCTAGTGGGAGGTGTCCCTGCCTGTGGCAGGGGGGTGGAACTGGATGATCCTAAGGTCCCTTCCAACCTTGCCATTCTATGATTCTATGATTTAAAGGGAGTTTGCATAAATCCTTTAACAGAAACCTAAAGAGATATAATGGATTTGCTCCCAAATGAAGAAGTTTAACGGCATAACTCAGCTGTCAGAAAGCTGAAGTGACTCCTTTGAAAACAATAAACTTGGTGTTCATACACAGTGACAAAACATTGTTAAGAGCAAGATAAGACATACTTTACCTGGTGATTGTGTCTTTCCCCTTTTCTGTCCATCGTGAAGGTGGCTATGATACCTCACAGAGTCCTACAGCTAGGGCCATGTTAAGAGTTTAGCCTAGTGTCCATACATATTTCTCCAGAAAGACTGACTGGTGGGTGATATACTGAATTGTTGGGACTGCTTGCCTAGCCTGAGTAGATCTCCTTGTCACTATAAACTTTCATATTTAGATGCACTTTAGTTATGATCTCTTGTGGGAACTTCAGTCTTATTTCATGGTCGTCCTATTGTCAAGAATCTACTCTAGGATTTGTATGTGGATATCTGTATTTGTTCTGGGTTAGTACCAGTGTAGTTACTTCAGCTTCAGACACTGTATGAGTGTCTAATCATTGCTGCTAATTGTAGTAATCAGCTTGTTGCAAAACCTGGAATCCTACCACGCCCTTGTATGTTCAGAGAAGAAGTGTGACTTGTAATGCCATAACTAAGCCTTAGGGATGTGCATTTCTCTGCAAGTATCTATGCATTTATATTCCCAAAAACTAGATGTAAATAACAGCATTACAAAAATGCAACATTTTTTAGTTACTTTGAATTCTCTATAAATAAGACACTCAAAGAAACATTCACACTTCATTTAATTTTACTGAATCCAAAGATAGTCTCATGTAGGCTGAATTTAGATAGAAAAAAAAAAGAGAAACTGAAACAGAGACATTAGAAAAAGACTGATAAGCAGCAGGTTAAAGAGTCTATCTAAAACTAGGATTCCTTCCAGTTATGAAAATAAATATAGAATCATAGAATCATAGAATGGTAAGGTTGGAAGGGACCTCAAAGATCACCCAGTTCCAACCCCCTGCCATAGGCAGGGACACCTCCCACTAGTACAGGTCACTCAAGGCCTCATCCAAGCTGGCCTTGAACACCTCCAGGGAGGGAGCAGCCACAACTTCCCTGGTCAACCTGTGCCAGTGTCTCACCATCCTCATGTAAATTAGTCTAATTTTACTCAATCCAAAGATAGTCCAATATAGACTGAATTTAGGTAGAAAAAAGACAAACTGAAAGACATTAGAAAAAGACTGATAATCAGCAGGTTAAAGAGTCTATCTAAAACTAGGATTCCTTCCAGTTATGAAAATACATATAAATGAGTCTAACATGTCTTTTAAATTTAACTTTTGTAACACAAACCTTTTGGAATTCTTTTTAGTAGTAAACAGATACTCATGTTGCTTAAAACAATTAATCTTCACAGGCATCTATCCTTGAACAAGAGCTGATTGATTAGATCTGAAAACATCTGGATAACACCTACTCATTTATACAATCCCAGTTCAATTTTTTTTTAGTCCTTAGGCTACATCAGTTTTTAAAGTATGGCTTTTAAGGCCACATTTCCACTGGGGGTGGGGGGGAATGGAGTTAAAGCAGCCTTACAGGAGAACTATTTTGTATGTCTTAGTTGGACTAAGATGTTTTGCAAAAAGGACAACACAGAAACCAAAATTGCTTTAAGAAATAGAACTATAAGAGAGACTCCAAAAAAGAAAAAAAAAAAAAGGGGGGGGGGGGGGGGGGAAGGCAAAAGCAATATGGGAAGGTTTAGTTTTCATTCTGCATTTAAATAATCTACTTTTTTAACATATAAATCTAATGTCAACTTTCTCCCTTGTGTGTGAGAGACTGTGACCAGGTTATCTTTACTCTGGTTCTGGACAAACAGTATGCATCTGTTGCAAGTTTATTTGAATAACTCAATGCATGTATATCCTGATGAAACAGACACAGTGCAGCCATGCTACACAGGCACACTAATATGTTTGCTAAGCTGATCAATAACAAGATTGATCAGTCTTTTGCTCGACCAAGTTAATCATGCTATTGATCAGCTTAGCAAACACATCACTTTCCTTGTAGACTATTGCTATAGAGGCTTTCCTCCCCACCCCCATCAACTGGACATCAGGAGATTTCAGAAAATGAAATATAACAACAATTTCTACAGTCAATGTTCCTATTACTTCAGGCTTGTTTTGTACAGATAGTTGTAACATTCCATGTTTAAGATGTTTAAGTTTCATTTAACTGCAGATAGAAGTTCAACATAGAGTATGTGGATCTTGGGGTTTGTTATTAGCACAATACTTGGAGATGTAACTTTGGAACTATGCAGAAATGCATTAAGTAGCCTTAAGTTAGGATTAAAAGGAACTTGACAGTTGTTTTCTCATATGAAGTTGTTTTCTCATATGAAGTTGTTTTCTCATATGAAGACAGCCAACCGAGTGCTGGGCTGCAGCAAGAGCAGTGTGGGCAGCAGGGCAAGGGAGGGGATTNCTTACCTTTCTATGATTCTATGATTCTATGAAGATGACCATTGAGCCTTTACTACCTTTGGAAAAGACAGAATTGTGCCATTACCCTGTTTATGCACTTGTACTTTAGCTCAAAGTTAAAATGAGAGCTTCATCCATATTTGCATGAGAGACACTGATGAATGAAAACCAAAACTGAGCATTTTCACAGAAACAAGTCTTTTATAATCTCAAAGAAAAGAAATGGCTGCTCTCAAGTCTACATTTATAACCTTTTCCAAATATTTTAAACTAGGAGTCTTTGTGGGATCCATTTATTGCCTTGTATATAGGTTGGGCGCAGAGCAAGAACAGCTGCTTTAGTCTGACTGATAGTCAGGGATGACTTTTAAATGCACCTTCTGTAAATGTGATGTTTTCTTCCTTTTTATGTTTTTCCTTACAGTGTGCAAGGGGCTATATGTTATCTGTACCAAAACATGGAGGAGCCTGGGCTACAAAGAAGGTAATTTGCAATGAGGGTGGAGTCTAAGTCATGGGTTTCCTACTGGCATTCCCAATAACTACAGCTAAGAGAAAGAAGGGTCATAGTGCCGCAGGGCCATGACTGTAAATGGTGCTTCTGTTGCTTTAAAGACTACATAATTTCATTCCACTTAAGTCAGCAGACTAGGAGTATGTGTAATGATCCTCTCTTCACCCTCCAGGGTCTGAGAAAGAATAGTTCCAAGACCAAGTTTTCTGGCTTCCATAAAGATTTCAAACAAAGATTTTAAATCTATGTGCAAGAATATAGTAGGTGCCATTAAGCTTGTTTGAGCTTTAGGAATGCCCTTTGACATCTTCCATCACTATTCCAAGAAAGTAGTGCAGATATTTCAATTTAAATAACTGAAACTGATTCTTAGTTTTATAGGAAGTCTGAAGAGTGAGTTTTAACACTACCTTGCCCAACTGAAACAATGTAGTCCAGTTAGAGAATATCTTCCCAAAACACTCTGGATTCCTTTGTATATTTTCTGAGTGACAAGAGTCTCTCTACATTCCTTTCATTTTTGCAAACTTGAGGGTTTTTTTCCTGCCATCTCTATTGAAATTAAAAATCCTAACCAATTTTTAGAACTCTGGGACTCTGTTTCCACAACATCTTTGATAGAAAAATGTAAGGATTATGCCTTCTTACTTCTCTTTTGCAATATAGCAATACTTTATGCTGAATCTAAGATATCCCTGGAGGACAAGAAAAAGGCTGGGCGGAAAGACAGAACTCTAAACATTTCTCGAGCAGTCTGAGTTTTGATCTACTTTACCTTTGGAAACATACTCATTTAAAAGGACAAAGGCTTTGAAATTCAAAGATACATAGGAAGCTGTTGTTGAATAGATAGATCTTATTTCTAAGGATAAACCCAGCAGCAACAGCCTTCCACTACAGAATCTGAAAGCTTTCTGCAACAGCTAATGAAATATATCTTATTTTCTCCAATTTTCAGGTCTTCATCATAAAAGACAAATTCTACTCTCAGGTGCAAAAATCAGGAGTACCTCTGTGAAGTGGCAAATGGGAGGTACAAAACCTCTGAAACTTAAAGCTGAGGGTAAAATTTGAAGCAATATAATGATCATTCATGGCATACTGTGCACTAGTAACACACATCTCTAGGGTCACAAACAATTGCATGCAGCAGACAAGTAGGGGCTTGATTAGAAGGGCATTACCACGTCTTGTAACCCTTGATTTACACTGCTTTCTGATCTGCACAAAAGGGTAGAAACAATCAAATTCTTTATTTTTTTTTAAATCCAAGATTTAAAAAAGTAAAATCCCAAACCAACACTGTAAGTCATATTATTTCTTAGAAGCTACACCTTTTTCCTTCTGAAGCACAATACGATGGCCTAGAACACAAGATCACTGCACACTTTCTGAACTAAGCTTTCATGTAAATATGCACCAAAAAGAAGAAATTGAGTGCACCCTCAGCAAGTTAAGGGCAGAGGAATCAGTGCACCCTCAGTAGTTTTGCAGATGGCACCAAGCTGTGTGGCACAGTCGACTTGCTAGAGGGCAGGGATCCATCCAGAGGGACCTGGACAGGCTGCAGAGGTGTGCCCAGGCCAACCTCATGACATGCAACATGACCAAGTGTAAGGTCCTGCACCTGGGTGGGTGCAATCCCAAGCACAACTGCAGGCTGGGTGGGGAATGGCTTAGAGNTAGTGGCTGACTGGAGTCAGCTGCAGAGATTTTCTTCCCATCTTTCTACTCTGTAGAGACTTTCATCCCATCTTTTTACTCAGGGAAGTATTTATGTCGAGGAAAGAATCATTCACTTTAGATAATAAAACACTTCTTCACAATTTTTTCCAGGGACATTTTCTGAGCAGTTGCAGAAGTGAATCCAGTGAGATTCTTTGAATCCAGAAGCTTTGAGGGAAGCATTGAAAACTATGCAATGAATTGTTCATGTTACATGTAAAACAGCATGCTTTAAATGACCAGAAACCAACCTGACAAGAAGGCAGTGGCTAACTGGAGTCAGCTGTAGAGATTTTCTTCCCATGTGACAATTTACTCTGTCACAACTGAGCATGTAAAAATTCAGAGGAACATTCAGGCAGGATATGTGAGTAACCCTTGTAAGCCTGCTGCAAAATTCTCCACAGGTTGTCCTCTTTGCTTATTCTGTTTCCCAGTAAAGAAACAACTAAAGGGATAGCTAAGGGTATCTCAGACACTCCTGCCCTCTCTCAGATTCACCACACGTAGCTCCCAGTCAGCCACTCATCTTAACCTTCTGGTCATTTCTTCTATGAGAAGCATTTCCATCTAGTTGAGGGATTTTCTCTCAGAGCGTAATGTAGTCTGACCCCCTGCATCAGGAGGAAAGATACAACTGGCTGTAGACCATTTGACCTCCTGCATGTATAAAACCCCTGGTTAGCTAAGAGAATGAGGCTGAATATATGACTCCTCTAGTTTTTGTCTGGGAGGAAGACCTTTCCATTCACCCTCTCTGTGCTGGTTTGAGGCTAATTGGAATATTTTACTGAGAGAAATTAAATCCTTAGCTGTGAGAAGAAAGAAAAACAACAACAGTAACCTATATCCCTCATTCTGCTGCTGAGAAGTGCAGCCAGTCAAAATATAGCTCAGACACTCACTGCTCACACACTTCTTAGTTCTCAGTAGCTCTGGTTCTGCTCCTTTCACTCCAGCAGTCTGTGGCTGCTTTCTGCCTTACGTCTAATCCGACCTAACCTTTTGTTTCCTCTAACCTTCTTCTCATCTTTTTTTGACATCTCACCTCAGATCTCTCCAGATTTATCACATGAGATATACAGGTTTGATCTGGTTACTGCTGAAGGGAGGGAAAGAAGGGGAAGGGGGGTGGGGGAGGAGGTTTGGGTCGGGATCCTCCTGGTAATCTGATTGTTTTAGAATGGTAAGGTTAGAAGGGACCTCAAAGATCATCTAGTTCCAACCCCCTGCCTGGTATCATCTGCAAACTTGTTGAGGGTGCACACAATCTTGCTGTGGATATCATTGATGAAGATATTGAAATGCATTGGTTCTAAAACAAACCTCTGAGGGTCACCTGTCTCCACTACTCTTTGTATGTGATCATCCAATGTATTCCTTATCCACTAGATAGTCCACCCACCAAATCCATATCTCTGCAGCTTAGAGAGAAGGATGCTGGGTACTGTGTCAAAGACTTTACAAAGGTCCAGACAGATGACATCTGTTGGTCTTCCTTTGTCCACAAACATAGTTACACCATAGTGGAAAGCCTCTGGTTTGGCCAGGCATAACATTGAGTTTAAATCTCTGAAGTCCTGTTCAATATCTTCATTGATGATCTGGACCAGGGGATTGAGTCCAGCATCAGTAAGTTTGCAGATGACACCAAGTTAGAAGCATGTGTGGATCTGTTGGAGGGTAGGAGGACTCTACAGAGACCTGGACAATCTGGATGGGTGGGCAGAGGCCAATAGGATGAGATTGATCAAGGCTAAGTGCAGGGTTCTACACTTTGACCACAACAACCCCAAGCAGTGCTACAGGCTGGGAACAGAGTNATAACTCATCTGACTTCTCATACATGTACCACATCCTTTTAAACTTTTTCCAGTTACTCAAATGATGAATCCAAACAATCATACTTAGCAAAATAAAGACCTGAAGATTTGTGTTGGGTGGATTGTTCACTACATGTGTTTGTACAAATTAGGAGGACCCCTGGACTTTGAAATGCAGGTAGCCAGCTGAAAAGGAGAGGGGAAGCAAGAGAAGTACCAATGACTGTCTCTGCTGGGTATTCTGTTTTATTTCTTCCATCAAAGCTATTCTTAGTTCTGCTACATCACTTTACATTTAATTAGCCCCAATGTTAAATGATTTTGCCAAAGTTGTTATTTAATTGATTTCTTAATTCTGCTCATAGTCAGTAATTCCTTTCCTTTTATTTCTAATTTTGCCTTTTTAATTATTTTTCTTTTTTTTTTTTCCTTCAGTGCAAGGCTTCCAGATCTTTCAAATTTTCCTGATATGCCAAGATTAATTACAAATTAACATACTTGAGCTATATTGCAATAAGATAGTTTTAAAAAACACACAAACAAACAAAACCCAAATGTCTCTCATGCTCAAGTTATTTAGATTTGATTATTTACAATACTTATCCCTGCAAGACTTTTTTTTTCCTTTCCATTTATTAATGGATTGGAAAGTAGCTGATCATTCTTAAAGAATGCAAATCCAATGCACTGCTTGTTTCCAAGTACAGAGTAGGGTAATATTTATTGAACACTTGTTTGTTTTCTGCATCGCTACTGACACCACTCCTAATGAATGTTGACAATTCACAAACCAAGGCTCCTGTTAGGAATAGTGTAGTTCCTGTATTATAATTACTGAGTTATGCCACCAAGGTAAAGTCTAGGAATTCAGGGTACTCCCACAAGGAAGTTATCTGCAACTAGATATCAAGGTACGTTTGGACGTGGCACTTGGTGCCATGGTCTAGTCTTGAGGTCTGTGGTAATGGGTTGGACTTGATGATCTTTGAGGTCTCTTCCAACCTTGCTATACTGTGATACTGTGATACTGTGTGATACAGTCAGAAAAGTAAGGGGACAAAGGTAATCTTTTGGCTCTCAAGCACAGAAAAGACAGTATAGCCATGTCTTGCTATAATCATAAGATTTTCAGATTCTGCCTAAGGACAAAGTCCTTGTGCACATGAGAAAGGATCACATGAAGTTAAAGGGTGGATTCGGAGAGGAGTGTGTGTACGTGATCACACCCATCTGTAACTTGACTGATAAAAGGAGAACACTGCAACCAGACATTCATAGAATCATAGAATCAAGCAGGTTGGAAGAGACCTTCAAACTCATCCAGCCCAACCTATCACCCAGCCCTAGCCAATCAACCAGACCATGGCACTAAGTGCCCCATCCAGGCAAGTTGGTGACAATAGGCTGAAAGGAAAGGATGTTGCCTATATAGTGCCTGAAATGCAGGGTAGAACTGTGAGCTCAAAATCACTATCTCTTGGTCCTCTTGCCCCTCACATGCAAGCTTAAGGAGATGGTGTTAGTACCTGTGGAACTTTGCCAGCAGTTCAGAGATTGTCTGAGGATACAGAATATATTATAATTTACAATATATTATCATTTACAATATATTATCATTGACAAGGTCTTGCAATGACAGGACAAGGGGCAATGGGTTTAAACTGGCAGAGGGGAGATTGAAACTGGATGTTAGGAGGAAGTTCTTTACAGTGAGGGTGGTGAGACACTGGCACAGGTTGCCCAGGGAGGCAGTGGATGCTCCCTCCCTGGAAGGGTTCAAGGCCAGGTTGGATGAGGCCTTGAGTGACCTGTACTAGTGGGAGGTGTCCCTGCCTGTGGCAGGGGGTTGGAACTGGATGATCCTTGAGGTCCTTTCCAATCTTACCATTCTACAATTCTTGATTCTATGGTTCTATATGAAATATTTCACTTCCCTCTCCCACCTGAGGTAGGAGAATTTTGTCTCTCACCTGTTTGTACTCTGGACTTATGGGAGTTGAAAAGCTGTTGGGGTAGTGAGATATAACTGAAAGTGCCTGAGGCATCTGTTGAAAAAAATCACAATATCAATCACCAAAATGCAGCTTTATTTTATGCATTTTATTTTGCTTTGATTGTTGTTTATTGTACTGCACTGTATAATGACTTTGCTGATTTACAATTCTAAGAATTTCATGTAAAAGGAAGATTACCTATTAAGAAATGTATCTATAAGCAGGGAATTAATTCATGAAGTATTTCAGTATATTTTACATCAAAATGATTTGTGGGTACAAAATAAACATGAATAAAATATGAAGTTTGAAAACTTCATTGAACATCTTTTTTTCTTTTTCTTTTTTTTTTTTTTTTGTTGTCTGTTCTCAAATTAAAAATAATTTCCCTCTGGTTACCTTTGAAGACTCATGGGATAACAGGAGCACCACTGGTGAAATTTGAAAATTCACAAGAGTTATATTGAAACATTATATTATTTGATTGGCTAAACAATAAAAAGACACAGTACTGTGGAGGGTAAAATTTGTTTTCTACTTGAGGGACTACAATTTCTCAAGAAAAAGACATCATGTATTTTCCAGTTTAGTGGCACACTTAAGTGCCAAGGTAGGAATCCTATTAGATAGACAAAAAAAAAAAATATTTTCAATTACATTCACCTTTCTCACATACCATATATTACACTAACAAATCCCTTTGATCCAGTGCTGTCATCCTAGAGGGCAGCTGAAATCCTTGTTCTCCACTCCAAATCACCCATGAATATTTATTTGGAAAACGATTGCCTTGAAAGGAGATTCTTACCTGAGACACTTGCTGCCTGGGATAGGACAAGGAGCAATGGATGGAAGCTGCAGCACAGGAGGTTCCAGATCAACACAAGGGGAACTTCTTGACTGGAAGTGTTCCAGAGCACTGGCACAGGCTGCCCAGAGAGGCTGTGGAGTCTCCTTCTCTGAAGCCTTTCGAAGCCCATTTGGATTCGTTCCTGTGTGCCCTGAGCTAGACTGTCTGGTCCTGCTCCAGCAGGGATGTTGGACTTGATGATCTCATTGGTTCTCTTCCAACCTCTAACATCCTATGGGCCTGTGCTTCTGTGACTGGTCTTCAATACTGAAGATTTTCTGATGACAAAATTGTGAGTCAGAATAGTCAAAAACGTGAATTGAATATTCAAAGTGATGACCCTAACACAGCTTTGGCTAAACCTCTTGCTTCTTTTGTCATGTGACTGCTGGCACAACTGCTCTTGAAGAGATTTTCTCATACTTCTTTTCTCATACTTTTTTTTTTTTTTTCTGTCAGTGTCTGCACTGGCTTCTAAATAACTGGTGCCATGGTGATTGGAACAGTATTTTTTTCCTGAAGGCTGGCTGTGATTACTGATAACATTTTTTTTTAATTAAATCTCAGTAGTCCAAGTGAATGAGGAGAAGATAGAATCATAGAATGGTAAGGTTGGAAGGAATCTCAAAGATCATCCAGTTCCAACCCCCTGCCATAGGCAGGGACACCTCCCACTAGNACACTGCTCTTGCTGCAGCCCAGCACTCGGTTGCTGTCTGGGCTGCACTCACACTGCAGGCTCATGTTGAGCTTTTCATCAACCCTGAGGTGTTAAGAACATTGTGACCTTTAGCTGTATGAAAAAGACATACCAATACCTGCTCCTGCATCACTGGGAGGCCTGTTGCCAGTTGCTGACAACCAACTGCAGAGTTGCCTGCCCTTGAAGGTGTTAATATACCATCTTCCCCTCAGGTAGGAACAAATCTAATGCTTCTCTTACTAGATCCTTCTGTAGTCCAATAGAGAAATGAACTCTATAGAATCGTCAGTTTATAAATCTGCTAAGGCAGACTTCTTCAGCCAATGAACTCAACATGAAGTTGATTTTGGGATAAGTCTCCTCTCTAGAAGGTAGAGCAGAAAATATTATTGTAATCCTTGCCCTGTTCTTTGACTCTTCTCCAAACATCATCTGTTCACTGCTAAAGAAAACATATTGTGCCACATGGATTTAGGTTCTCAAAAAAGATGTCGACACTCTTATCTCTTTAATAACTTGTTATCTTGCTCTGCAGTAACATAGCATAAATAATTCTCTTAAAAATCTAACATCTTAAAGTGCATACACATATTTTAGGAAAAGATTAAACTCTGAGACAGAAAAGACTTCTTCTGCACATCTGTTGTCCTGAAATCAGGCCCAGAGATCAGATTTTAGTAATTGAGCTGGAAGAATTTGGAGGTAGCATAAGATAGAGAAGTGGGGAAAAGTTAAAGTTAAAAAGGAAAGAAATAGCCAGAGCAAATTCCTGAGGAAGAAAGAAAGGTTGGTGAAGAAGGAAGAGAAACTACACTGGGAAAGAAGCCTTATTAGGAAGAAAAAGGGCCCAGAAGAGTCCCTCAGGGTACAAAATCTGTTTTGGTGTGTAATAGAAAGAAGTAAAGAATTAGATGTAGAGTAACAAAAAGGCATGTGCAGAGAGGTGGAGTGGAGCATGGGAGGAAAAGGTGCAGGTAATGAGGCAGAGGAGCACAGAAACTTGGAAGCAAGCTAGGGAGGTGGTGAAGGAGTAAAACTCAGTAGAGCAGGCAAGAGAAGGGAAAGGGAACTGAGAAGGAAGACTTTCCAGGGCCATTCTGCCTGCAGTGAGTTGAGATGATAAGTTGTGTGAATGATTGGTTTGAGAAACTGAATATCAGCATGCAATAGAATCCAAGTGAAATCTCCTGTGTTTGTGTGTTCAGCTGTTATGTAAGGGAGTGCTGTGGAGGCAAAAGGCAGTGCTGTGGGAATCACAGAACTGACCAGGCTGGAAAAGATCTCTAAGAACATCAAGTCCAACCTATCACCTAACCCTTCTCATTAACTAACCCGTGGCGCTAAGTGCCTCATGCAGCCTCCTGTTAAACACCTCCAGGATAGGGACTCCACCACCTCCCCAGGCAGCCCATTCCAATGCCAATCACTCTTGCTGTGAAGAATTTCTTCCTAATGTCCAGCCTGAACCTGCCCTAGCACAGTTTGAGACTGTGTTCTTATTCTGTCCCTGGGTGCCTGGGAGAAGAGCTCAATCCCACCTGGCTACAAGCTCCTTTCAGAGAGTTTTAGAGAGTAATGAGGTCTGCCCTGAGCCTCCTCTTCTTCAGTGAAAGGACAGAGTGATGAAATAATTATCACATATTTAAAGAGGGAAGATGAAATATGCTTTATGTTCAGATATGTGCCTGGGAACACTCATGTCTAGTCATTATTTTTCTATAAAAATTTTATCTTATGTATAACAAAATTCCTCCTTTCAGCACTTGTAATTGCACTTAGAATGATGGATTAAGAAAAACTGCTTATGATCCAAGACAGGGGTATCACTTACTGGTGGGTTTGGAAAACAGTTATTTGTGCTTTCCTTCTTCATCTCATTCCAGTGTGCCTATGCCCATTCCTAGGGCTTTGGAGATATGATTATATACACCATTCCCAAACATCTATTTATGAGCTTTTAGGCTGCTGGACTTACAGGACACCATCTCTTCCCCCAGGCAACCAACAATGGAATGGAGGGACGCAGTCTCAAGCTGTGCCAGAGGAGGTCTAGGCTGGATGTTAGGAGGAAGTTCTTGACACAGAGAGTGATTGGCATTGGAATGGGCTGCCCAGGGAGGTGGTGGAGTTGCCATCCCTGGAGGTGCTGAAGCAAAGCCTGGATGGGGCACTTAGTGCCATGGTCTGGTTGATTGGCTAGGGCTGGGTGCTAGGTTGGGCTGGATGAGCTTAGAGGTCTCTTCCAATCTGGTTGATTCTATGAATCTATGATTCTCTGATCTACCTGTGTGTAAGTGTTAACTTTTGAACTAGATGGGCAGTTCCCCACTAGAGCTGAATTCTTTTGCATTTCTAATGATTTCAGCCTGTTTTCTAAATCTCAGCTATCTGAATCTCAGGGAAGGATTTAACCAATCTGATTTAACATGATGGTTTTCAAACACTGAGTAGTTCCCAAAGACACTATTCTACAGCAGAGCCAGAATTTGGTTTATGTACATTCTGGTGGCAGTTTCTTTGTGTACTTAGGTGCACCTGTAGACTGAATAGGCAGGTAGATGTTCAGACACCTAAAGTTGCTTATGATTTAAAGATGAATGGAGAGGGAATGGGCAGTTCTCAATTTCTCCCTAGTAAGCCAGGAAGGTTAGTCATAGTCAAATTATGCATTTTAGAGAATTTATAAAATCTGGGAAGTGAGTGAGCACATTTTTTTTTTAGTCCCCATTAGCTGGGTTTAGTTCTGTTCTTGTCTATTGACTGCATAAAATGAATAAATAAATAATCTGATCAATAGTGGCTAGAACTCTCCGTCTGCTTCTTCCCACTAGAGTTTCCTCCCACTGGGTTTCCCCCTAGCTCTTTATGGCTCTAATGCTCTGCTGTGCTCAGTGACCCAGATACATCTGGAAGCAGGGATCTGTTCTCCTAGAGCTGGTGGCAGGAGTCACAAGCCATGGGGTCACGGTGGGAAACAGCAACTGTGGTGTGGAGTGTTTTCATGCTAAGGAGATGACAACCCAGGTGTCTGTGCAGGTGCATAGTTTAGCATTCAGGTGCCCCTGCCTATGGCAGGGGTTTGGAACTAGATGATCCTTGAAGTCACTTCCAGCCTTGCCATTCTATGATCATTAAAAGCAGCTTTCTGGATTGAAATAGCACTAAGGACTCTATTCTGCTCCTATAGTCTAAATGTAATTTTTCCTCTGAAGTTAAATCTCTGTGTCAAAATGTCACTGCTTCTACACTGCTTTCCTCTGTGCTTGGTTCAGGTAGTCCCTAGGTGATACTTCCTAAACTCTATAGCTACAAATTTCTGGAATTATTCTTCTCTGTGGAATCTGTGGTCTGTCAGTGGCCCCTTTTGCATGCAATGTTCTCCCCATTCAGCATTTTGCTATCTGACGATTTCTCCCTATGCTACAGTTACTTAATTCTCAAAAATATAGAATGGTAGAATGGTAAGGTTGGAAGGAGACCTCAAGGATCATCCAGNCCTATATATGTTTATATAGGTACAACAGGTTTTGTATTGTATAAGTATTGCATAAATAGTTTGCCAGCTAAAGAAACAAAACAAAGAAAGAAAAGTTTTCCAGGGTTTTCTGAGCATGTTTTATCCACAAGTCTATTTTATCATCCATCTAACATGAATTGGTGACTCAGACTCGTGGTACACATGATACTTTTTACCTTATCTACTTGTTTTTCAAGAATTATAATGTAGGATCATAAAACTGTTGTTCATGTGAAAAGGCTTTGCTTGGTTTCTTCACTAAAATTAGTTGTTCTTAACTGTTTATGGTGTCAAATGTTGAAGAAAATAGCAGATAGTGCAGATCCAACTACATGAATAATGATTGCTCATCTTTTTAAATGCTTAAAGGTCCCTTTCATTCACAGAACAGTAGTAAAACAAATCCTTAAAGTTTATTCCTAAAGCTTAGAATAGAGCTAATACCTTTCCCTGTCCTCTTGATGGGTTTTTTAGTCTAGTTTTGGTTTGGGGTTTTTTTGTTTGGTTTGTTTGTTTGTTTGTTTTGGGGTTTTTTGTTTGTTTTTTTGTTTCTTTTTTTTTTTTTCCCTCAGGCATATTAGAAAAAAAAATATATATCAGATTCTGTAAATATATCAGGAAAGTGATTAGGAAAAAAGAATAGTGTAGCAGAGCATAAATGGCTCTTTAATGTGTTCAACCTTCCTTTTATAATAACAGCAGTCCTTTTATCACTCACCATCCAGATTACTGAGAGTTACAAATGTTTAGGCCAAGGAGTCTCAAGGGTTATGGAAATATAAACACTGATTTACCATCCTATCCCTTGGGAAAATAGTCCATCTATAAGCCCAGGAAAGTAATAGGAAAAGAGGTACTTTGCTCTGAGAATTTTGCTCAGTGAACATTTTCAAAGGTTTACTTGAGGTACAGAGTTAAAAATAAACTCCTATGGAAATTGGAAGTGACAATAAAAAGTACTTTTTACAATAACATTTCAAAGTGCTGGTTAGATTCTTGGCTTACTTCTTAAACTTCAGTGGTGCTTATTTTATTCCCATGAAAATAATATATTATGGAATCTAAGGCATCCTGAGTGGAATTGCTTATCTTTAATTAATGTAACAACAAAAAAATTTGTTTAGCTAATCTAGAGATTTATTTGAAATAGTGTAACTGAAAATTAGGTTTTGAGAACAAAAGGGGAAAACAGGAATAGAAGGAATTAAGAAAACTCAAATTAATCTTATTCTGTAGATGAATTGATTTTTTTATTCCATTATTTACTTTTCCTTGATCCTTACCAGCGACCTTGATTTTATTTGTGCAGAAGAAACAGTTCACCAGCTATGTGGTTTGCTTTTAATGAGAACAATTAAAAAAAAAAAAATCCATCAAGAAATTAGAAATTTATTTACTACTCTCCACTTTAAGATCCCAGAGCACTTAATAAACATTTACTAATTAAGCATCACCCTCGATCCTGTAAAGATAAACATATTAGAGTTTTGTATTTATAGATGGGGAAACTAAGCCAGAGGATGCTGAAGTTGTCTACCACACACACAACCTGTGTCAGCAAGAGAAAGCTGGGCCTGACCCTTTGCTGTTTTGCACTCTGTGTGTAGTAGTTGACACTTTTGCTGGGTGTGCATGAGGAAGTGCTGCTACTCTTGGGTGCTGGTTAGATTCTTGGCTTACTTCTTAAACTTCAGTGATGCTTATTTTATTCCTATGAAAATATCTTATGGAATCTAAGGCATCCTGAGTGGAATTGCTTATCTTTAATTAATGTAACAACAAAAAAATTTGTTTAGCTAATCTAGAGATTTATTTGAAATAGTGTAACTGAAAATTAGGTTTTGAGAACAAAAGGGGAAAACAGGAATTAAGAAAACTGGGTTTTGTTTGCTTCAGACCTGTATAAGGAATTACACCAATAAAGAATTACAAGGTTAAACTGCATGTTATGTGGTGACAAGACTCCAATCACTCATATACCAAAAAAACCCCAACTCCTCCCTTTTTTGGGCCACTCATGTCAGACACTGTGGGCTGAATTCTCTATTTGGACTGCTTTTGCCTTTTAAAAGAGGAATCTGCTTTTAAAGAAGCACAATTGTCTGGCTCTGTTTTCATTTCTGCATTGATCTTTCCCACTCATTGAAATTCTCCATCTGAAATTTTTCCAGCAAACAGAGAAAGGGAAATAAAACCCCCTAAACCAATACTCAAAACCCTCATCAATTCGTTTAGGTTTTCGGAAATAGTGAAGCAAGTTGAAAATATTTCCTAGGTTTTTTTTCTTTGCTTTGTTTATAAATTAAGAGATTTATAAATTGCCATTAGAATAGACCAAGGCAGTTTGACTCAGTTTAGCAGTGGAGTCAGTGTTTTTCTAAGCTATCAGGTTAGTGCCTTATTAAAATCCCAGTGGCACTGGAGTATCTGAGGTGGGGGGAACAAAAAAAAAAAGGTTAAACTGCATATCAACTAGTGAAGTGAGCTGAAAGGATTTGGAGCCCAATTAAACCTTCAGCACTGCTCTCTCTCATAAACACTTGCTACTTTATTCCCTCTGGAACATATTTTGAGGCAGCTAAAGTGGGAACCCAGCAAGAACCTTTTCATGAGATCTCTGTTATTGAGTCTCAAGTCCAGCCCAGTCCTTCTGGGTGAAAGGCTTCATACTCCCTCTCTATTAATCATCATCTGGCCTTCTAACACCTGGGACTGACTCCAACTCCCACTGTTGCTATATTGACAATATTCCCTGTTGATTTCCTCATTTTCTCAGCCAAGGCTAGAATGACCTCTTTAAAATTCTTTATAAATGTCAGTAATTGCCGCATCAAACTTCAATTCATTACTTTCCCAGGCCTCATGTATTTTGATGATATGAAAGTTGACCACATTTACATGCAAATTGAAGTTTTATATTAATAAGGGCCAGTAAAAAGAGATTGCATGGTAATACTCCATTAGGACTTTTAAATACATTTGCCCATGTCTTGACTTGGCATTAGGGCGGTCAGACCATGAGGAAATCGTGTTGGTCTGATTGCAATTTTGTTTTCCAATTGAAAGTACAATTTCATCAGGTTTCCCTGTCATTTCTAATCATGACTTAAGTTTGCTTGCTAAATTGAAGAATTTCTCTAGATGGGCTGGGAAACAGGTGAGGAGACAGCTGCTTCTATATGAAGTGCTTCATTATGAACTACCACTATATTCAACCCCATAAGGCTTATTTGATGATGGAAAACAAAATTACTGAAGGTCTAGTGCAGCTGAGATTGATTATCTTAAGCATATTAACTTTTAACATAAAACTTTGGCAGCACAACAGTTCATCTGTGAACAGAGTCTTTAATAACCTGATCAAAGGGTCCTTAACCTTTTAGACTGCTGTTTCATTGTTTGACCTCAGTTTTGATGCACTGTTAGGAGCTATCAGGAAAATAAGTGCAGCGACATTCTGCAGGAAGGGAATTGTGTGTATGTCAGTGCAAAACCTCGAGGAATCACTTTTCTAAGCACATATTCAGTTAGGAATCCTAGAGAGTATGTAGTCACAAGATGAAATCCATGTCTCTGTACTGATGTCATTAAAATAACATCCCTGCTATTGGCTGTAAAAATTGGATTAATTTCTCACTCGACAGTAAAGAAATGTAAATAGTTGTGTATTGAGGGTAGGTTACAGCAGAATGTGAAAAATGAAAAGGTCCCTCTAGCTCTAATATCATCAATATTTCTATAGACTGTTAAATGTGGGCTTTTTGTTGCTGCTGTTGTTTTTATTTTTGTTGGGAGGGGATGGTTCCACAGAGACCAACAATGCTGCCAAGGACAAAGCAATAAATAACAAAGGACTTCTGTAAAATCTGCTCTACCAGAGCAATGTCCTGCCTGATGCAAGCCATCCTTAAGTAAAAGTGTATGTGATACTATGTTAGAAACCCAAGCAAAGATGCAGCAAGTTTATTCACATGGAGGCTTTTTGTCCTCTGAGAGCCCTGAAGGTCAGTGGGATTATCAGGGAAGTGCATNAGACTGAAGAGCCCCAGATCTCTCAGTCTGTCCTCATAGCAGAGCTACTCCAGCCTTCTGATCATATTCGTGGCCTCCTCTGGACCCGCTCCAACACTTCCATGTCCTTCCTGTGCTGAGGGCTCCAGACCTGCACACAGTACTCCAGATACTAAAGCTGGAATTGATAATTCAGTATCATATCTCCTCAGAAGTGTGCCTTGTGCAGGTCAAGTAGGTGGATGATAAAGCTACATTTTATTAAAATAACTCCACATTGTTCTCTTTCCTAAGAAAATTATTTTGNTTGGCTGTAAAAATTGGATTAATTTCTTACTCGACAGTAAAGAAATTTGAATAGTTGTGTATTGAGGGTAGGTTACAGCAGAATGTGAAAAATGAAAAGGTCCCTCTAGCTCTAATATCATCAATATTTCTATAGACTGTTAAATGTGGGCTTTTTGTTGTTGTTGTTGTTTTTATTTTTGTTGGGAGGGGATGGTTCCACAGAGACCAACAATGCTGCCAAGGACAAAGCAATAAATAACAAAGGACTTCTGTAAAATCTGCTCTACCAGAGCAATGTCCTGCCTGATGCAAGCCATCCTTAAGTAAAAGTGTATGTGATACTATGTTAGAAACCCAAGCAAAGATGCAGCAAGTTTATTCACATGGAGGCTTTTTGTCCTCTGAGAGCCCTGAAGGTCAGTGGGATTATCAGGGAAGTGCATGCATGGAGACTTGGTTGTGCAGACTCTGGCTTTCCAATGTAATCTCCTAAGGCACTAAGAGGTGACATTCCTTGAATGGGCACATTTGGCATTGCAATAGTTAGAGAAATAGCTGAGGTGGTAGAACTGGACTGTACACTTACTATTTAAAAATTAAACTGTGATCAAGTAGGACAATCTGCTTAGGCAGACCTCTCCTGGTTTTACAAAGTCCCACAGACCTCTGTCAACTCAGAGAAAGACTCAGGCTCCCCTTACATGAATGTGGATAGAATCATAGCATCATAGAATGGTAAGGTTGGAAGGAGACCTCAAGGATCATCTAGTTCCAANAGTTTTCAATAGCATCTTGGGTAGAGAGAGGTCAATGAGTTTATAAAACACCATCACATTTCTTATCAGTGTTTACAATAAATAACTCTGAAACAATACAGTACTCTTAGGTGGTCACAGGGAACTGTTAACTATGACTTGATAAACAAGAAAGAATGGATTTTGGAATTATCTTCATAAAGGTTACTGTAGCAAACCCCAGATTAATCTGTTGGGAAAGAAGAAAAGGACTATCATCATGTAGAGAAAGTATTGTCTCCAGATGAACCTAAAATTCTCTATCCCCACCTGCAGTCCTGTGTGCAGTTCTGGAGCCCCCAGCACAGGAAGGACATGGAAGTGTTGGAGTGGGTCCAGAGGAGGCCATGAAGATGCTCAGAGGGCTGCAGCAGCTCTGCTCTGAGGACAGGCTGTGAGAGTTGGGGCTCTGCAGCCTGGAGAAGAGAAGGCTTCCAGGAGACCTTAGAGTAGCCTTCCAGGATCTGAAGGGGCCTACAGGAAGGCTGGGGAGGGACTATTGACAAGGTCTTGCAATGCCAGGACAAGGGGCAATGGGTTTGAACTGGCAGAGGGGAGATTTAAACTAGATGTTAGGAGGAAGTTCTTTGAGTTCCCTTCCAACCTTACTATTCTATGATTCTATGATTTAGAAAGGAAAAGAACAGCACAGATGTTTGAATAGCTAAAGGGCTATGTTGTCCTGCTATTCACTGCTATTGTTTGCAGTCTAAAGTAGGGATTTGTTTGTTTGTTTGTTTTGTTTTGTTTTTAGCTGTGTGGTTGTGTGCTTCAAAAGCATCAGTACTTGTAAGCTAGTGATACAAAATAAGAAAGTAAGAAGGTAGGGTGGAATAGTAGGGTAGTGAGTTAGGAGAATCCTGAGAAAGTGCTGGATGGCCATAGCTGGCCATATTTTAGCCTCTGTGTTTGTTCTCCAGAATATTAACTTCCACTTGTGAGTGTGTTTAGGATCAGTGTATCAAAAGCTTGTGAGAGTTTTTGTTCCATTTAATTTTCTGGTTTTTTTTAAGAGTATAAAGAATAATAAGAGTAATTGTTCCTTTGTGGAGGGAGGTAAATGAATGAATTTTTCATTCCCTGTCCTAACTCATGTGTATAAGGACAGTACCAGAGTCAGCCCCTGATAGGGGAATGGGGAGGTATGTAGTCTGTTCAGACTCAGTTTCTTTAAGAGTAGTTGGTGTGGGCCATGAGAACTATGCATTTACACTCATCAGGCTGCTCTCCACCTCCCTGTGAGTGAGGCAGACTCTACTGCAGCATCCCACATTTCTATTCTGAGTTAATGCTTGGCTTTTTAGCCTTGGTAGGTGCTCCATCTGTGTCAGTCTGGAATGTGGAGTGGTTCTGACATGAGTTTCTCTGAACAAACTGATGGGATTCTCACTCATACCATTGCAGCTAGTTTTCCCTCTCTCTTTTCTGGTATGGAGAAAGATGTCATATTTACCTGCTAAACAAGTCAGAAATGTACTTATTTGCTTTATGACAAATGTGACTTTATTTTAAAGTGTTTTGCAAAAGCAATGACTAAGATTCATCACCTGATTATCAGCTGTAAAGGATTTTATTAAATACCTTTCCTTCATTCATTGTTTTCATATGAAAGTGGCAAACAATGTTTATTGTGTACATAACTCTTCAGTACCATAAAGGCAGAGGGTTGAAGTGTGTTGTCCTTCCTATAATATCTCAGTTCAAACGTGGCTGCACTGCAGTAATGTCACATCTTGTTTACACCGTGGACTTGGTGGGAGACAGGGATCATTAAAGGGAGAACATTGAGAAAAATACATTACACTCCAGTCATAACCATAAAAGAAACTAAAGAGAAAGAGACACAAGTGATGCACATGCAGCTTCTGTGCCAAAACACGAGAAGAGGATTGCACTGCAAAATGTACAAAGGCAGTAAGTTGAGAAGAGAGTTACCACTGCACTGAATTATCAAGCCTGAGTCAAATGATATTACTGCTGACACCTCTGGCTAGAGCACATTGCTTTTGGATTCAGTTTCTCCACTTTTCTTTGGTTGTTGTAGAAAAGGCAATTTCTTTGTGCTTTGATTGTTGAGATTATCCTCTTTTATATAGCTTTCCCTTTCCCTTTCTTCCCCTCTTCTTTTCTATAGTAGCATTAGGGATGTGAGCAAAGACTGCACAGACCATTGTAATGTAGTCTATTTTTTTTTTAAGGCAGTTATTGTCTTAGACAGTCAAAACAAAGAGTACTCTCCTGCTTGCATTTTTTCACAGAATGTCAGGGGCTGGAAGGGACCTCCAAAGCTCATCCAGTCCAACCCCTCCCCTGCCAGAGCAGGATCACCTAGAGCAGATCACACAGGAACTCATCCAGTTTTATAATAGTGTGGTATGAAAGGAAAATTAAAGAAGAGAACCCTGAGCAATCACTACATTTTACTGCTTCCAGGACCAAATGTTCCTTCCTATCTCAGTATCACAGAATCATAAAATCACAGAATGTCAGGGGCTGGAAGGGACCTCCAAAGCTCATCCAGTCCAACCCCTCCCCTGCCAGAGCAGGATCACCTAGAGCAGATCACACAGGAACTTGTCCAGACAGTTTTATAGTAGTGTGGTATGAAAGAAAAATTAAAGAAGAGAATCCTAAGCAATCACTACATTTTACTGCTTTCAGGACCAAACGTTCCTTCCTATCTCAGTATCATAGAATCATAAAATCACAGAATGTCAGGGGCTGGAAGGGACCTCCAAAGCTCATCCAGTCCAACCCCTCCCCTGCCAGAGCAGGATCACCTAGAGCAGATCACACAGGAACTTGTCCAGACAGTTTTATAGTAGTGTGGTATGAAAGAAAAATTAAAGAAGAGAATCCTAAGCAATCACTACATTTTACTGCTTTCAGGACCAAACGTTCCTTCCTATCTCAGTATCATAGAATCATAAAATCACAGAATGTCAGGGGCTGGAAGGGACCTCCAAAGCTCATCCAGTCCNTGTCCCTGCCTATGGCAGGGGGTTGGAACTGGATGATCCTTGAGGTCCCTTCCAACCTTACCATTCTATGATTCTATGATTCTATGATACTCCTTTACTGCATTTTCTTTTTTTTTTTTTTTTTTAAAGCATGGGTATCTTTGTATTTGAGTGGCAGTCATTTCACACCAGAAAAGTTTCTAGCAAACAGAGAATGCACCTGGGTTTCAAGAGTTACAGGAGTGCCATGAGCATTCCATCACTGGATTCAACAGTTTTGGCCCACATTGATTATCCTTTCCAGCAATATTTAGGCCCTGCCACCTTCAGTGATGTTTGTTCTGTAAATGAGTTGTAGTGCACACAAAGAGTAAAAAATTCTTGGCAAGTTTGATTACTCACAATCAATTTCTATGATGTTTATGCTGTTACAAAATAGCTGCAATATCCAGGATAATGGACTCATAGAGGCAGGCAGTGAATGGAACTAAAGGACAAAGTATATATTGAGATAGGCTTATGGTTATTTGGTGCAGTCTCTCCATTCACTTAATTGGACTTTCTGAAAACTTGTCTGTCCCTTTCTTATTACCTGAGTTTCCTTTTTCAACCTTACATCTATAACAAGTGATTATCACAGGATTATAGAATACCAGGTTGGAAGGGACCTCCTTTTACACCTTTTTATGGCTGCAGCTTTTCAGTCAGAATTTTCCTCTGTCCTCCTTGGCAGTCTTTCAGTACTGCAAGACCCAACATTGTTTCTCCTTGTAACGCTATGGTACATGAGCAAGTATTATACATATTTTATTTCAGTGGTGACCAAGCCTCATACAGCCATAGGGCAGAGACACCAAAGTCCTCTAAACCTGAACTTCTGAAGTGCTGTTAAAGTTGAAGTGCTCATGAGAACAACTTGTAAAATCAGCCTTAATTGTTGATATAATTCAGATGTCTTTTCTCTCTATTTCTCATTCCCATTGACTTGGCAACACTGGCTTAATGCTCCTTATCCTCTTATTCCCAGCCCAAGGAGTGTATAATTCTTCTCTGGTACTGTGCTGTACAGAACATGGTAGGTTGCCCTGGGAGGTAGTGGAGTCACTGTTCTTGGAGGTGTTCAAGAAATGTGTGAATGTGGCACTTTGGGACAGAGTTAATGGCCATAGTGGTCTTAGGCTGACTGTGGGACTCAATGATCTTAGAGGTCTTTCCCAGCTGAAACAAGTCTATGACTCTGTGATTCTGAAGATCTAAAACCACACTCTGCTCTGTTTTTAAAAGCCTATAGAGAGCTGGCTGCTTATGCCAGAAAGAAGAAAAGAAAATTGTGGTGTCTATATATAGGCATCAAGAAACTACTAGTTTTCTGGTAACTTAAAATGTCTTTTGGACACCTCATTTTATGAACTGCAGTCTGTGAGTTTCTCTGTCCCCCATTTATTGCTGAATGCCTCTAGCCTTGAAATCAGCACTGGGAGTCCTCCTTCTGGACCAGGTAGTGTGTTAGGAGTCTGTAATGGGAAACCTTTGCTTGTACCCTGCACTGGTTCTGGGGAAGGAGCAGTCTACATGATACTGTGTTTCAAATGAAGCAGTGGTAACACACTGATGTTTTCTCACTGAAGGGTGATTGCATAACATCCAGGCCTTCTCCATTTCTCATTCTGCCCTCCCAGCAAATAGGCTGGGGGTAGGCAACAAGCTGGGGGCGGACACAGCAGTACAGTTGATTACAATGGACAAAAGAGATATCCCATACCATATGGAATCATAGAATGGTAAAGTTNGAATTATGAAAAATGAATTATGCCTTATTTTCTATATAGTCCTTGCAAGGGCATCTTATTTTTATAAAACTGTTTTTTGAAGGAGCATGATACCAGGATATAGTCACTTTCCAGGGTGCATTCATACCCAACAGGTGAAATTTGTTAATGAAGAATCAGTGTTGGCATTCTTTTCTATACTTTAAGTTCATGGTTAACTGCCTTAAATGATAAAGAAAAAAAAAAAACTAAAACACTAAACCTTCTGAATTTTCTCACTATGGCACTTTAATGAACTTCATGCCAATATTTTAATATGGGTTTTAATTCTGGTACATTTTTATTGTCAATAGTGAGAGGCTTCTAAAAACTCTTGGGGATCCAAAAAGAAAAAGGAGCAATGGGCTTAAATGTGATAGCAACTAATAAGCTCACTCTGCTTTGGACTTAAGTAAGATGTCCTAGTTTATTGTTGGAATAAGTGGATGCCTTTTCTGTCTCACCTTTTAAGTGTTATGAGTATTCCAGCCCTTAGAGTGCTCTTTGTTAAAGTCTAGGGAGGTTTTCTCCCTGATCAGTCTAGCTCTAACTTGACTTACGCTGTGTCTGCACAAGAGGCCAGGATTTAGCCTTGATTGTACAGGATTAAGAGAGTGGACACCTGGTTGTACTCCCTTGATGCAATGACAGTGGCTGTATTCCCAAGCATTCTGTCTGTGCTAGCCTACTTTGACACCTTTGGGTAGCTGGAAGGGTTTTTTTTTTTAACATCACACAAATTAATCCAGCCTGAGGCTGGATTAGCTGCAGTAATGGACAGCATGTAAGCGTTTTCAGGCACACAGCCATCTACACCTTGACAGACCTGCTGCACCTCCAATAATTTATTAAATCTTTGACAAACTTTAAAAGAGACTGTCAAGATGTTTCATAATTTTTTCTTCTTATGCCATTTGTAGTAAATTTATTGCACATGAAAAAAAAAAAAAAGACATCCCTAGGCATAGCCTAGGAGCACTAGGGCAAGTTTCCTCGCTCTTCTGCCAACATGCTTCTATTGTGCCCTGGAGGTAGCACCTGGTTTGAGAGGGTAGTTCTGTTCTTTCCTTGGCCTCTCAGCTGACAGTAATAACCAGCTAATTAGTGATGATAGAAAGGTAGCAATTTTTATTATAAAAAGGCATTTTATTTCATTTTTTTTCCCCATTACAATTATTGATGATGGTCCCTAATATCTTACAACTGAAACTGTTTCCTATCAGTTCATCATATACACATTCTGCTTTTTTGACTATAGGACTACTTGTAAGTGTATAAAATTCCTAGCAAAAGAAGTATAGTGTTGTCTGGTTTAGAGAAAAGGGCATTTGAAGTGTTTGGGAACAAAAACAGGTCTGAAAAGTTGTACTCATGGGTGAAAAGAGAAGCACAGCTGAGCTTGCTGTACCATTCCTAACAGCATCTCTTTTCACTTTTAAACTCTTGACTAGTGCCCGAACATGTTCTCTTTTCTTGTGTACTTGTATTTTGCTAACAGAACTAGAGCTGTTGCTGCTTGTGAAACATTATTAACTTTGTTGACTTTGTAACATCAGAACAAGCCCATGGCCTGATGCTGTTTCAGGGGTTTTGAGGTTGTTATTCAGCTTTTACTGTCTTAACTCAGACAAAAGGCTGAAAACCAGGCTGCAATCTGTCATTGGTAGCATCCTGCTATTTTATTTTAGAGCAGGGTTCCTCACAGTTGGTTTCTCTTGGGAAAACTGGAAATCTACTTATACTCTCAGCAAGATCTTGGGTATTTTGACTATTAATAACTTTTGGCTGTTAGGCTTATATTAGGATATTAACATACAAATAATGGGAGTGCTTCCATTCATCTTGACTTTCATTATTGCTTCTTGGTAATGAAGTACAGTTCACAAATGAAATATCTTTGTTAAGAAAAGCAAAACACCAGAATGGTCGTGGAATGTTTTATGCAATCCACTGAAAGTGGATAAAGAGAACTAGGAAGTTATAACATGGTTAATGTGTTTATGTAATTTTTGCTATGTACACATAAAAAAAGGCAGCACATGCTCTTCCCTAATGTTCACATAATGCCTGGAGGCTGGGAAGTGAATGAAGGAAGATAAATGAAGAGGGAAGGAAGAATGCAAATTGCCTACAAGGCAAGTTGGTGGTTCATGATCCTTGCCTTGACATTGATTTAGTCTCATTAATGAGCAATTTTGCAAAGCTGCATAGACTTCTCTGGATGCAAGAGACATTCAGCTTACATTGCCCATGCAGGTGTGCATGGGAAAGGATGACATAAAAAAGTCTTCCAGAATGTATGGACTCTTCTAAATATTATTTTGAAAGTTTAAAAACTGAAACCATTATGTCTGAATATCACTTCAAGACACAAAGAATCAGGTGTTAATAGCAGTAACTTTGAAAAGTAATGCTTAAATCAAAGCAAAGGAGAGATTCCTGGGTTCAATCTGCTTATGGAGTGAACAAGTTTGCAAAACAAAGTAGCTGTCAGCATATCAGGATATTATTTTTCAGTTGAGTCATCTGCACCAATGGAAGAGTACTTGCTTATGGTGAAAAGAAGAAACAAAATTATCAACATCTTCTAAACAATGGAATATAACAACTCCTTTGATATGAATAATCATAAGGATGCTACCTGAGAAACTCTCCCTTAGCCTTAACATAAATCATCTGGAACGTAATGTTTATGGTTAGAGATAATAAGGCCATGAGCAGCTACTGTCACCACAATATAAGAATTTTGATCTCATTATCTTGTTTGAGACAATGTTAACTGTACAAGACTCTCCAGCTGTCTGTAGTCTTCCCTTTAACTAGAAGAAAGTCTTATCTAAATCAGTTCCTGATGTTTAACATTGTTGTCTAAAGCGTTGTGCAGATGCTTGCTAGAAAGTCAAATGGATCATAGAATCATAGAATNTTCCCTAAATGTGGGCAAAAATATCTCCATCAGAGGATTAATTTTGAAGAATCTAGTAGGACTCTACACTAAGAGAACTTTTCTTTTTTTTCTGGAGTATAAGATTTTGGCATAAGACCAGAACAGGAATCTGTGCAAAAGCTTATCTGATTCCAGAAGAGGTGTAGGAGGTAGGTATCAGCACATATATCTGCATATTTGACAGAGTTAAACAGATATGAGAGCGTGCAGGAATGAAATTGTTTGATGATTGCTTGAGATATTTTTTTGTTCATAGAAATTAGCATAGTTAAAAGTTGAATCCATGAAAATATTTATGCCGAAAAAGAACCCATGTCAAGACTTCCTACACGCAATCCAACGTCTAAATGCCAACCAGGCAAAGCTCCCCCCAAAACCAACAGTTTTCATTGTACAGGTCTGATTTTCTCAGGCCTTCTCCATTGTACAAGACAAAACATTTTAGAAGAAAATATGATATGATCATAGAATAATCCTAAAGTAATTGTAAGACAAAAATAGGGGAGAGGTGTGCATGTTTGTGAAATACCATCTCTGGTAGGAGTTCTACTCTTGGGGTTTTTTTTAACCTTTTGAGCACCTGAATTTGATACTAATATTTAAAAACTTTAAAAATAGGAGTATAACATAATGTGAATATGTTTGCTTCTATCATTTGAAGCATGGCATTTCTAAGGTGTGTTTTTGTTTGTACTTCACACTCGACATAGACTGTCTTACAGGCATCCCTTAATCATCTGTAGTTACTTACCTGATTAGATAGACCAATCAAATTAATATTTTTTAATCAATGCTTCTTTTAGCTTTCCCAGAATGACACATTTTATGTTAATTTGATTCTAGCTATGTTTTTCTTTATGCCTCAAAACAGACCAAGATTGTCTGATGACTAAAAGCAATATGTATGCCACGTAAAATGCAGTTGTTCAAGTAACTAAGTGAATGGGAAGAACTAATGAATTTTGTGATGCTGAAGCTTAATCAATTTTTTTTTTCCCCCTACTTATTCATTGATCCTTTCAAAGCAACCAACTGGAAGGGCAGAAGGTGTGCAAATGTCAATAAATCTATAGTCCCACACTGCAGAAATGTGTTTTCTAGTTGTTCTATTATATGAAGATCACAGATATCCATTATGTCATAGAATGGTAAAGTTGGAAGGGAACTCAAAGATCATCCAGTTCCAACCCTCTGCCATAGTCAGGGACACCTCCCACTAGCACAGGTCACTCAAGGACTCGTCCAACCTGGCCTTGAACACCTCCAGGGAGGGAGCAGCCACAACCTCCCTGGTCAACCTGTGCCAGTGTCTCGCTACCCTCACTGTAAACAACTTCCTCCTAACATCCAGTCTAAATCTCCCCTCTGCCAATGTAAACCCATTGCCCCTTGTCTTGTCATTGCAAGACCTTGTCAATAGTCCCTCACCAGCCTTCCTATAGTCCCTCTTCAGATACTGGAAGGCTACTCTAAGGTCTCCTGGAAGCCTTCTCTTCTCCAGGCTGCAGAGCCCCAACTCTTTCAGCCTGTCCTCACAGCAGAGCTGCTGCAGCCCTCTCAGCATCTTGGTGGCCTCCTCTGGACCCACTCCAACACTTCCATGTCCTTCCTGTGCTGGGGGCTCCAGAACTGTACACAGTAGAGATGTGGTCACCATAGCTTTTTCCATCTAACACCAATCAATGCAAAATGTTTTTTAACATGTTAGTTCCCCAAACCTCGGTAAGACGATGACTAACTACAGGATTTTCTTAATGATCTTCATCTTTATTGCTAAGCTACCAAAACAAGGAGTTTGCTCAGCTGAATATTCAAAGGCTGTTGGAATGAATCTGCCTTCAGAAAGAGGTAGAGAACAAATTGCAGTTACCTTTTAACACAAAAATGATCAGACTAAAACCCCACTATTGTAGAATGAGTTTCTTTTTAAAGAAACATTAGTTATTAATACTATTTTTATTAATGTATCTCTTCCTATACTTTTATTAGGGATTTATATTTTATCTTTAGCATATAAAACTCACAGAACCAAGTGATGGGAATGGTTGAGTTTAAATATTTATCTAGGGGATGTATAAATAATACCTGTATTAGGAAAGATTGGTACCCATCATAAACTATCTTCTAGGTTACATAAATGATATTAAAGAATCATAGAATCAGAGAATCAACCATAGAGCTATAGAAGCATAGAAGCATAGAAGCATACAAACCTAGAATCAGTCAGAGTTGGAAGGGACCACAAGGATCATCTAGTTCCAACCCCCCTTCCATGGGCAGGGACACATAATAAGTTAACTACTCTGTTTCAAGGACTTCCATGAAACGGAGCTCCCTTTTGATGGCACAGGATGGGCTTGGTGGGCTCAAAATCTGGCAGAGTCAGGCACAAATGTGGATCAGAAAACCAGGGCTCTCTCTAATTGAGTCTGATGTTACAACTCATATTTCAGAAGCACACTGACATCCTTTCTGGGCACTTTTAGTCCCTTTATGTTTCTTCGGAAAGCATCTTTATATCAAATGCTTTGGATGGTTGTACTCGGCCAAGTCCCAGAAGGTGTTCTGTTTTGGTTTTCCCACTCCCAGTCAATTACAAAGTAAGAAATATGAGAAATTACTTCACCCTTTCAAGTCAAAAGATCTCCTCGCTCAGTTTTAAATGTTGTGAGTGTCCCTTCTCCCTTAGATAAAAAGAAAAATGGATTTTAAGGGTACTTCAACAGGTAATGAAGACTTCCAGATCCTTGGTCAGGCAATAACTTACCTCCTTTTTTCATCCGTAAGTTAACATAGTTTTAAGATATATTTGCCTGTGTTTTATTGTTCAGTAGAAGCTAGGAGATGCCATACTGCTTCCTTTAGATGTCTCTTACAAATATGGTTAAGCTTAGGCTGCATTTGTCATACTTGACAGTGAGAGCATAGGACAGCTCACAAACAAAAAGGTCATTAGAAATTGTCAGGGTTTGTTCTTTCAATGCAATCCCAAGTTTCATCAACTGCATGTAGCTCCTCCACAATTTACAGCTCAAAAATACACATTTTTCCTGTGAATGTGGGGAGGAATTTGATTTCTTTGGTAAACAGAAAGACTGAGAATGTACACTAAAACTTCCTGAATTCATTTACTGCAAATTCTTTTTCTTTTAAAATATGTCTACCTGATGCTATATAGAATCATAGAATGGTAAGGTTGGAAGGGATCTGAAAGCTTATCCAGTTCCACCCCCCTGCCATAAGCAGGGACACCTCCCACTAGAACAGGTCACTCAAGGCCTCATCCAGCCTGGCCTTGAACCCCTCCAGGGAGGGAGCAGCCACAATCTCCCTGGGCAACCTGTGCCAGTGTCTCACCACCCTCACTGCAAACAACTTCCTCCTAACATCCAGTTTCAATCTCCCCTCTGCCATTTTAAACCCATTGCCCCTTGTCCTGGCATTGCAAGACCTTTTATATATTGTATATAGAAGAACAGTGTTGCACACTTAGCATGTGTGTGTCTCTGTCAAGGATTGCACCTGAGCATCCCCATTAAATACTTTGGAATCAGTTGCTTTAAATCCTTTAGGATTTGAACAGCAATGTGAATATTTGCTTTCAGTAGTGAGTAAAAGCTGCTTTTAGGGATTTGAACTCTGCCTGGTTTATAAAAAGGTATGTTAGTTGTGGAGTTTTATGTGTCCATGTATATATGGCTCCTTGAGTGCACAAGCATCCTGAAGGTTTGTTTTCATAGATTCATAGAATGGTAAGTTTGGAAGGGATCTAAGTCATAGAATCATAGAATCATAGAATGGGAAGGTTGGAAGGAGACATCAAGGATCATCTAGTTCCAACCCTCTGCCATAGGCAGGGACACCTCCCACTAGCACAGGTTACTTAAGGCCTTGTCCAACCTGGCCTTGAACACCTCCAGGGAGGGAGCAGCCACAACCTCCCTGGGCAACCTCTGCAAACTGCCCTGTAAATATTAATTGACCTGTTCTTGAAGAAACAGATGTGCTGAATATGATAAATATTTATTTCACTCTATTTTCCTAAAATACTTTTTCCTTTTTCTCTTGCATTTAAGATAAGTATGTGCAGAATATTTCTGTTTGACCGTTTGTGGTAGGAAAAAAGTATTACTAGGTTGCTTCTGAGTGAAAAAAATCAATTAAAAATCTTTATATACCTTAAAAATGTATCTGTTCTTGTAATTCACCCCTAGTTTTCTGTCTGCCAATTTGCTCAGCTTCAATGAAAGGTGAACACACCCACAACAATAGCATTCTTAGGATACAAAATACCAAAAGCCAGATCATGTTTCACTCTTTCTCCTGGCCCCAGAGAAAAAAAAGGGAAGAGTGACTTTTTCCACATCACTCAGAAACAGAGGCAAAAAAACCTCCTCCTAACCCAAGTATTTTAACTTCTGAGATTATTTTGATGAAATATTGGTTATAGTTTTGGGGTTTTTTTTTGNCGTGGCTTAGTTTATTAAATGCAATGTTTCTTACTGGTTTCTGATAATTTGACTTGTGAACTAATTTCAATTAGTTCAGAGTTAAATCTAATTTCAGTTAGTTCAGAGTTAAATTTATAGGCTTGACCATTTTATTAATAAAGAATTTAAAGACAATTCTATAACATTAAAAATGTGCTTTTCAGCAGAGGTAGCAACATCACAGATATTTCAATTAGTATTTCTCTCTTTTTGTTTTCTTTTAGGTTTCATAGTCCTTGTTTCCCTTTGGATTAGAGTTCAGATGTTTTCACAGTGAGTGAGAAGGCTTTGCCTGCTCATTGATTAAGTTGAAACTTATTTCTAAGCAAAAAGGAATGCTTGCTGGAAACTTTTTTTGGGGGGGGAAAAAAATGTGCAGGTTTTCACATGTAGTCTTTTGGCATGTGTTGTAAGGATGATTTTGAACATGTCCTTACATTCATCACATGAGTTGAGTTAGGGTTTGTGCTGAATAGGCATCTTTTGGTGTTACAGCTCAGCATAATTGAACCTGTACCAAAGACAAAGTGCTGCATGCAGGATTTGCATACAGTGCAGCGGTTTATACAAATGGGCTTTATAAAGATTGGTCTGATAAGGATAAAGGAAGATCCAACTCAACTTTCATTCCATCTCAGATAGAGAGAAATGTGGAAAGTTTAATGCCGAGCTGTGAAAAGATTCAGTAAGTCACCACAAATCACTTCTACTAAGCCCAAACTGGGTAATTTACACAGCACTTTGTGATCTTCAAACAGTTTGCAGTGTGCAATTATTCATGCCACAACATGGGGCCGCAGCGTCCAAGCTGCCTGTTTGTTCTAAGGCTGAAGGAGAGGTGTTTGAAAACTGCAAGAGCCTACCAAAGGCCCAGAGATCATGGCTAATGTGACACCCCCAGGCCTAATCTTCTTAGAGCACTGGGATAAAATAAGTATCCATTACAAAATCAGCCTTCATCCTGCCCCCTTCTGTGCTCTGCCTCTCTGATAGCCAACACGAAGACAATTGCATGATGCTGGGCTTAATCAGGTATTAGGAGCTAATGCAGTACGAGAAGAGGCTAATCTCCATATTTACTCCATCTGTACTTATGGACCTGACTTGCCTGCCCCTGATAGATCAAAAGGAACTGGCAAAAATCAGATTAGAGATGAAGAAAGGAGAGAGAAATCCAAAAAGTGTAAGAGGCAAAATTGTCTGCTTTGCCCAGTTGTGGATATGTGTATTAAAGCCATGTGGTCTAATCCCATGGAAACACTTACCATTGTATTTCTTTTTCTTTTCCTCCCTCCCCATACCCTCTGGCCCCATCTTTAAAAATGGAAATTGCAATTGCAGCTAAAATTATTGATAAATGCATCGTGCCATTTCTAAGGATGAACATTTATACCACTGAATCTGCTGTGCTTTCTTTGGTTTTAGTGTGGATTTTGTGGAGCTCAGATTATTATGCCATTTATTTATGACTGGCACATGTATAGGACTCTCTTCCGTGTCCATTTTGAAATCTGATGGAACAACCCATAACTAGGCAGAACTCATTAATTCCAGATCTCTGTAGCTACTCTTTGTAAGTACTACCTAAACTATGCACCCTTCTGTGACCTTAAGTCAAAATGAGTGTGAGAAGAGAAATGAGAAGAAAAAAAGTGTCTGTAAAATCAACTGTTTTCCTTTCAGTCAGAAGTAACTGGTTATGTTCTCTCTGTATCTTGCCACTTAGAATATCTTGGCATTCTCTTCTGAAGCTTTTGCTATAATGCAGCAGGCACTTATGATTCCAGAAATGTGGACAGATGGGTAAGGAAAAGAGAGCAAAGGAAATTCACACACTCACCGCTGTTGGCAGTCACCTGCTGTTTGTAAACAGTGACATGTGGCCACCGATAATGACCTTGGAGCTAGGAGAAGCATGCACTAAACTAACTCAAATGCTCTGATCACCTTGGGCTGCTGAGGAACAAGTTTTATGAAGGTGGGATACATTCCTCAGCAAGTGTGGAAGAAGCCTGCACTCAAAAGAGAGTTCAGAAAAGCTGAGAACGTTTCAAAGGGTGCACTGCGCTCCCGTTTGGAAAGCTGACAGACTCACCACTTCTTTTTTTTTTTTTTTTTTTTCTTTGACTCCTTACAAACCCCAAGTGGTGCCAGGAGAGAGCTGTGTTGCTGCTGATTTTTGGCAATAGAGCTCACCTCATTAGAGTGGATTAAGTGGTGATGCTGAGAAGGATAAAAGGTGAAAAGCAAAACCAGTGGATGGCGAGCACAGAAAGCTTGGAGCGTCATTTGTATGCTGACGCTATTATTGACTAGAGCCCATGTGGTTCACACTTTTCAATTACCGTCTGCTAGAAAGGTGGCCCATAATTGCAAAGGCTGATGCCAGTGCACCAAATGTCAAGGGAGCCTCCCTAACCCTCATCACCTTTTCTTGATGCTTGACTTGAGGATGTTCAAAGGCAAAAAGCCATAGCCTGCAGATCTCCCTGAGGAAGAAAAGGATGTCATTTACAACCAAAAAAAAAAAAAAGAAAGAAAGAAAGAAAGACAAAACCCCAACAACTCAACTGTTCATTTAAAATCCTGGAGTTAAATTCATTATCCTGTGACCTTATCCTTTTACCCTCTGTATACCTAGGACAGCCACCAGTATCTGTGAAAATGAAACAGTGAAGAGCCAGGGTAGTTTTGTGATCTTGAAGCCACCCAGATGCTGAACAGCAGTGCAGACCTGATGTGTGATGGTTTGGGAGTTCCCTGCCCCCCCCCCTTTGTAAAATCACCCAGATTAGACTCAGCCAGCTGGAAGTTAAGGACTGAAGCTCTATTTACAGCTCAGCACAATATAGAAGCAGATATATACACAATATACAGGAATATTTACACAAATATAAAAAAGGAAAGCTTACNGAGGAGAAGGCAAAAAAGCTAGAGAGACCAAGACTCTCCAAGCCTGAGAGACTCTGCCTTATCTATGTGTGTGTTCATATTCTTATGCATCTCAGCAAGCCTATGATTGAAGCAGACATCACCAGTGTTTTCCTTTCACAGCCTATAATCTAGTTTTTTTAATTAAAATATTCCAATTAGCCTCAAACCAGCACATAATGTTAGTGCTAACAATGATTTCCAGAGATGTTGTTTTTTGGTTTTAGGGGTTTTTTAAAAGATTTTTTAAAGGTGGGAAACAGGCAAACTTAAGCTGTCCTTTGAAATCCAGTTGTGATTCTCACTGATGCTCGTTGACTCAAACTGATTCTCATTGTTGCTCTTACTGAGACGTATCACTTCAGCTAGAATTGTGTCATCCCAGAGGGTCCTACAACAATATTAACCTTGTTTACTTAAAACTTCAAATGAACTTCATAGAATCATAAAATCACCGAATATCAGGGGCTGGAAGGGACCTCCAAAGCTCATCCAGTCCAGTCCCCTGCCAGAGCAGGATCTCCTAGACCAGATCACACAGGAACACATCCAGGCAGGTTTTGATTATCTCCAGAGAGGAGACTCCACAACTCCCCTGGGCAGTCTGTTCCAGGGCTCTGTCACCCCTCACAGGGAAAAAAAATCCTCCTCATGTTTAAATGAAACTTCCTCTGCCTCAGCTTCCACCCAGTGCCCCTTGTCCTGGCACTGGGCATCACCCAGCAGAGCCTGGCTCCAGCCTCCTGGCACTCACCTTTCCATCTTGATACCCATTGCTGAGGTCACCTCTCAGGCTCCTCTTCTCCAAGTAGCACAGCCCCAGCTCCCTCAACCTCTCTTTATAAGAGAGATATTCCATTCCCCTCAGCATCTTTGTGGCTCTGCACTGGATATGTCTATTTCGTAATACATTATTTCTTTAAAGCCACAACTAAAGTCGCTATTGAACAAAACCAGAGACCAGCAATTAAAATATTTCTCATCAAACACAGAGCAGATCCAAAAATTCAAACTCTTTTGCACAATTAGCAATCTAGGGAATTTTATTGATGGGTGTCACATTTTGTTGCAATGTGAAATGTTATTTTGAAACAACTTTTATCAGTAGATAAATGGTGGAAAATTATATATAATGTATTAGAAAATTTATGTAACACCTGTGAGAGCAGTTTTTACTGAAAGTAATTGTCTCTGTTTATAAAAATAGTTGTTTCTATGTTTAAAATATACTACCCTGCTCCCTCTGAGGCACTGGAACAGGTTACCCAGGGAGGTTGTAGCTACTCCCTTCCTGGAGGTGTTCAAGGCCAGGTTGGATGAGGCCTTGAGTAACCTGTGCTAGTGGGAGGTGTCCCTGCCTATGGCAGGGGGTTGGAACTAGATGATCCTTGAGGTCTCCTTCCAACCTTACCATTCTATGATTCTCTGTCACCAGTGACTTAATGTTTTGACTTGAAAGAAAACTAATTTTTGTTCAGAGTTTTTACTTGAGTACAGTATTTGTACTGTTTTTCACTTGCAGCATCAGCTGTGGAATATATGAAAACATACAACATATGGAAACATTATTTCATCATCAAGAAATGTCTAAATCTGTTCATTCAACCTCGAAGACTTCCATTTTAGATGATGTTACCAATATTTAGTCTTACTTTGCTTCAAAAAGAAAAAAAAATTAAAAAAGGATTTTTAGACATCAAACTTTCCTGGAGAACATTCTATAAGCCAAACTAAAATGTCTGAAAATTTTCTGACTTTACTTCTTTGTCTTTTCTCAGAATTTAACAGTTTGTGGGAAGTCAGATGTTCTTACAGTCATGTTACTTGCCTGGCTTTCTCAGACTTTGACCCTTGCTCAAGTCAATTCAAGTCAAACTTAAAATCTACTTTTTTCTCCCTGAGGAAAAGTTTTGATCCTTTAGTGTTCTCTCCTTGATCTTTTACAGTAACAGCTTTGTAAATATGTTAGAAACATGAATGAACTCTAATTTTCTTATTTGTTAACGAGTTGTAAGATCACAGAATCACAAAGTAACCAGGTTGGAAGAGACCTCTAGGATTATTAAGTCCAACCTATCACCAACTCTTCTAATTAACTAACCCATGGCACTAAGTGCCCCATCCAGCCTCCTCTTAAACACCTCCAGGGGTGGGGACTCCACCACCTCCCTGGGCAGCCCATTCCAATGCCAATCACTCTTGCTGGGAATAACTTCTTCCTAACACCCAGCCTAGACCTGCCTTGGCACAGCTTGAGACTGTGTCCTTTTCTTCTGTTGCTGGTTGCCTGGCAGAAGAACCCAACCCCACCTGGCTACAACCTCCCTTCAGGTAGCTGTAGACAGCAATGAGGTCTGCCCTGAGCCTCCTCTTCTGCAGGCTGCACACCCCCAGCTCCCTCAGCCTCTCCTCACAGGGCTGTGCTCCAGGCTCCTCACCAGCCTTGGTGCACACCAACATCTTTCTTAAATTGAGGGGTCCAGATAGAACCTTAGCAAATGCATCATGGCAGCAGAGTTTCAGAGTACAGGTACTTTGAATTCATTGGTGAAAACGCTGTGATTTGGGCACACAGATGGTACATTAAACTTTTAAAGTCAAATTTCAGAGAGGTCGTTAGCAAGAGAAAGGGAAACCTGTGTGAAATTTTATTGGTATTCTCCTTGGATATATAGGGAAGCATATTATAAAATACACACAAGTTAAATCAACACTGCAATGTGGAAAACAGGTGTAAGGTGAAACTTGAGGAGTGTCCTACTCTATTCTTACATCATGCAGAGTAGGAAATGCAGCAACTCTGTGTACTAAGAAGTTTCCATGGGAAACAGTTGGGACAGAACATTTAAGACCTGGGCAAGTACTAAAAACTGGGAAAGTATTCAAAACTCTGAGTCTTTTAATAAAAGAGTTATCTGGCTTCCCAAGGAAGGGAATTAATTTGAACACCAGAGCAGAGTCTGGGTGCTCTGCTAAAGGTGAAACATTGTCTCAATGTATATTTTATGTTTTCAGTCTAAAAATCTTATAATCTTAGTCTCATGTCTACCTTTGACATCTATCCCATCTGGAAAAAAAAAAAAAAGCATCTCTATTTTAATATTAGGGATGTTTTGTGATAAGAAGACTAATGAAATGATTTCCAAGAAAAAAAAATAAATTGAGGTTGGTATTTATTTATTTATTTACTTCAGTGAGAATATTTATTGATAACAATTTGCCTCAGAACAATTGTGGTGATTAAACCTTGGCCTACCTGTGACAAACACCACCTAATTTTGCTCTGATCTCATGTCTGATTTGACATACATATTATACATATAACAGTGTTAAATGGGTGAGTATAAACCCTGCAACAAGTTTGGTTGGGTTTTTTGGGTTTATTTTTAATGTACAGATAAAAAAATGTTTCTAGTCTATGGTAAACTGTGAGTTCTGTCTGCGTTGATTCCAGTAAATGTCAGAAGATACAATGAAAGTTCAGCTTAAAAGAATTCATAAAGCAAGTTCAGTTCCTTTTATTTCCAAGCACACTTCCCTAGATTTTTGGAGACATTTCAGCAGTTAGCTTAATACTTTGTCCTCTCACTTTTCTGTAAGTTCTAGATTTTAGGTGCTATGAAATTTGAGTTCAAGTTTTGTTACAGAATGTTTTAGACTCTTGGAGACGTTGGCTGTACCTAATGGCTACTAACTTCCAAGAGACAAATATGAATTCAGAATTTATGAGAGTCTAGCAGTGTTCAGATGTTGCATGGATTTGTGTCCCCCTACAGCCTGGAGACATCATAGAATCATAGAATCAGAATCATTCAGGGTTGGAAGGGACGACAAGGATCATCCAGTTCCAACCCCCCTGCCATGGGCAAGGACAGCTCACACTGGATCAGGCTGGCCAGAGCCTCATCCAGCCTGGCCTTAAACACCTCCAGGGATGAGGCTTCCACCACCTCCCTGGGCAACCCATTCCAGGCTCTCACCACCTTCATGCTGAAGAACTTCTTTCTAACATCCAGTCTGAATCCACCCATTTCTAGCTTTGTTCCATTCCCCCTAGAAATGCTTCTGCTAAGCTCCAAAGAATTAACTTCTGTTCTGCAGAACTTTGTACATGAGAATTGATGGTAAACATTTACAGAAAACTCCCATTGAGCTTAACAGGGAAGAAATCTGTAGGTTTCTTCAGAAATTTATTTTCATGAAATTGTCTTCAAAGTGAAAAAAAACCAAACAATTGTGCTGTAACTACTGCTTGTTCAAAATTAACTGGTAGAAGGGATATGGTAAATTTCCCACTCAGCATTATAGTATGGTTCAGGAGTCTTTAAGAAGTTTGGTTTGTTTTCAATTCTTAATGGTGAAGTTACCAGGACTGAAAAAAATAACCAATTTCCATTCTGTATTTTCTCCCAATAGAGGAGGCTGGGTGGTGAATGGCTGGGAGCAGCCCTGGGGAAAGGGACCTGAGGGTCTGGGGTGGTGAAAAGCTCAACATGAACCTGCAGTGTGAGTGCAGCCCAGACAGCAACTGTGTGCTGGTCTGCAGCAAGAGCAGTGTGGGCAGCAGGGCAAGNTCTGAATAATTAAAGCTATTATTTGCTTTGAAGTAGCTTCACTGATACTATGTGGATATGGAAAGGACAATTTTCAAAGGTCATTCATAGTAAAAGGGTTTGCTATTCAGTGTACTTGCCCCTAATATTTTTCCCTTTTAGTTAGTAGCAGCAGTGTCATATTAAATGACTTCCCCCTTTAAACTGTTAAGTGGTGCTAGTTGGGTTTTAGCGGTAAGTCGCCATCAGACTCGGGGGAGAAGTGCTATCTCCTATGGCCCTGAAAATTGATATTGAACATGGAAGGAAAAAAATCTCACAAGCTGATAGCAATTAGCTAAAAAGGATTTGTGACTCCATGATTCATCACACTAGGGGATCAAAGTCATTTACAGAAAGTGTTTCTACAGTCTCTGCCTGCTGCTCTAAAGATATATCTCTGTTTATCTCTCACACTGCAGTGTGATATTTCCTTTTCTAAGAGCCCATTTTCTTAGAAACATAGTAGTGGGCTGCTGCTGCAGCACAAGCAGTCTTTGATTCTCCACTGACTGCATAAATGACACAAGAGCTCTAATGGCACAGCTTTAGCAAGAGCATGCAGTGGGAATTGAACTTACTATTTACATAAATGGACTAACGGGTCAGGTCTGGTACTTGCTTGTAAAAATGAGGACAAGGTCTTCTCATGGTAAATGGTGTAAGGCAGACTTGTGTTCTCCATAGAGCTTTTATGTTTATTTCTTCACTGGGAACACTAACTTTCAAATTCAGCCATCACTTTCTATACATGTTTTAGAGCTATCTTTCAAGGTAATCCTATATATTTTATCAGAGGTCTCAAAGAAACCTGCCACGACACCAGATGTTTTTGTTGAACAATTTAATTTTTTTTTTCTTGAAGAACTATACATCTCTGTCTTTCCCAAACTCACTCAACACTATGAAAACAGTCTAATTTGTAAAATGTTATTTGTAAAATCTAATTGTTATTTGTAAAGTCTAATTTGTACAATATTTGTAAAACCCCTGTTATAATAGTGTGGTATGAAAGAAAAATTAAAGATGAGAACCCTAAGCAATCACTACATTTTACTGCTTCCAGGACCAAATGTTCCCTGTTATCTCAGTATCATAGCATCATAAAATCACAGAATGTTAGGGGCTGGAAAGCACCTCCAAAGCTCATCCAGTCCAACCCCCCTGCCAGAGCAGGACCTCCAATAACAGGTCACACAGGAACACATCCAGACAGGGTTTGAATATCTCCGGAGAGGGAGACTCCGCAACCACCCTGGGCAGCCTGTTCCAGGGTTCTGTCACCCTCACAGGGGAAAAAATTCCTCCTCATGTTTAGATGAAACTTCCTATACTTCAGATTCCACCCATTGCCCCTT